>JAHIAM010005685.1:0-20037 GCA_021605205.1 Aegilops longissima | reverse complement strand
AAAACCCCTTTACTAAATAATTGACCCTTTGTATTAACACCCAAAATATATTGAATTTGCCCTTGTGGTAAAGGGGCAAAGTCCCTTACAAAGGATCCAAATTTTTGAACCCATGTTTCTGGCAGGATCTTTAATTCCCCTTTTATTTTGCGGCAAAGTTCTTTAAATTTAAAACCAACAAAACCCTTTTTTAACCCTTTGAAAAATTAAAACTTTGATTCCATAAAAATTTTTAAATCCAATCACTCTAATTTGATCCCTTTCAAAATTATGTTAAGCAGCCCAAACCATCTTTTTAAAAACCTTTAAAATCTTTATTTTTTCAAAATTTTTTCTTTTTCCTATAATTAATTTTGTAAAGGTTTTTTTTGCTCCCATTTTTTTAAAATTTTCATAGTTCATTAAAACTATAAGCTTTGATTAACTCATAACTTATTCAATGAAGCGCCCACCGGGTTTTATAAAATTTTTTACCCTTTAGGTTAAAAATTCTTTATCTTTTTCTTTAATAAATTTTAAAGGAAGGCCCCATTTTTTTAAACATTTCCCGAATTCATAAAATTTGCCAATTCAAATATTAACCCAGATTTAACATAGATTGGGTGAAAACTTCATGAGAACCTTTGATTTCAAAACCTTTTGCACAATTCCTTTTTATAAGGAAATTTTTTACTCCGTCATTGCCCCCCTTGAAACTTTAACTCAATGGTCCCATAAATTGGGAAGGAATTTTCAAATTTCTACTTTGTTTTACAACTCACCCATGGCCTTTCTTTAAGCCATTTAATCTCAATCTTTAATTGGGCATTAAAAAACCTCGTTTTAAAGGATTACCATTACCTCAAACCGGGCTTTTTGAAACTTTCAATCTTTTAAGTTTAAATTCACATTATTTAACTTTCTCCTTTGGGTTAGCTCCCATTTTGTTGAAATAATTCGAGTAAAACAATCTTGATCATCATCAAATTAATTCCTCGTTTAAATGGGGAGTTTTTCAGGAGAAAAACCCTCCTCTAAAAGGATCCATCTTAGGAACGTTTTTCCTTTCGATCTATTAAAGGTTACCCAACAGCTTCCTTTGGGTATCCTATGTAGACGATTTCTCCAATTTGGGTTCGAGCTATTAGGTTGAAACTTTTTCACATAAGCATCACAACTCCAAACTTTAAGAAACGACAGCCTTAGGTTTATTGCTAAACCATAGTTCATACTGTCTCTCAACGGATTTAGATGGTGCCCTATTTAATGTGAATGCAGCTATCTCTAATGCATAACCCCAAAACGATATTGGTAAATCGTAAGAGACATCATTGATCGCACTGCATCTTATAAAGTGTTATGACGCTCGCATACACCATAACACTATGGTGTTCTCAGTGGCGTGAGTCTGGAAACTATTTCACATTGTTTTATATGAAGGCCAAACTCAGAACTCAAATATTCATCATTCCATGATCAGATCGTAAACTTTATTTTCTTGTTACGATGATTTTCCACTTCACTGAAATTCTTTGAACCTTTCAATTATTTTGCACTTTACGCTTCATCAAGTAGATATACCCATATCTCTCTCAAATCATCCGTGAAGGTCGTAAAATAACGATACCATTACTTCAGCCTTAATAATTTCATTTGTCTCAAGACATTGAGATGTATTATTTGCAACAATTTAGTAGCTCGCTCCATTGTTTCGAGAACGGATCTTTAGTCATCTTTCCCAAAAGGCATGGTTCGTAAGCATCAAATGATTCATAACCAAGTGATTCCAAAATCCATCTTTATGGAGTTTCTTCATGCGCTTTACACCGAATATGATTCTAAACGGCAAAGTGCTACAAATAAGTTGCACTACCATTATTAACTTTGCATCTTTTGGCATCAATATTATGAATATGTGTATCACTACGATCGACATCCAACAAACCATTTTCATTGGGTGTATGACCATTGATGGTTTTATTCATGTAAACAGACAACAATTATTCTCTGATTTTAATGAATAACCGCATTGCAATAAACATGATCAAATCATATTCATGCTCAATGCAAACGCAAAATAACATTTATTTAGGTTTAACACTAATCCCGAAAGTATAGGGAGGTGTGATGATGATCATATCAATCTTGGAACTACTTCCAACACTCAACGCACTTCCCTCAACTAGTCTCTCTCGCTTATTCAGAACTCCTGCCGAAAGTTACTAATCTTAGAAATCTAACAAGTATCAAATACTCGTGGGCCTATAAACACTAGTAAGGCACACACTCAATAACCTGTATATCAAATATATACCCTTTTTACTTTGCCATCCTTCTTATCCACCAAATATTGTGGCATTTCGCCCCAGGACCATTTCCTTTGCAAGAGAAGCACCCGCCTCGTGCTTTGGTTCAACTTTGCGCTTCTTCACACGAAGTGACAACTTGTTTGCCATTCTACTTGAAGTTTCTTCTTTCCTTTGCCTTTCTTGAAACTAGTGGTCTTGTCAATCATCAACACTTGATGCTCTTTCTCTGATTTCTACCTTCGCTTATTTCAACATCACGAAGAGCTCGGAATCGCTTTCGCTATCCCTTGTATACTATAGTTCATCACGGTTATAATAACTTGGTGATGGTGACTAGAGAACCTCACAATCACTATCTTATCCGAAGATTAACTCCCACTTGATTTCAAGCGATTGTAGTACCTGCATAATCTCGAGCACATGCTCACTAGTTGAGCGATTCTCCTCCATCTTTAAGCTATAGAACTTGTTGGAGACTTCACATCTCTCTCAACTCTCGTATTTGCTTGAAATATTAACTTCAACTCCCGGAACATCTCATATGGTCCATGACATTCAAAAACGCCTTTGAAGTCCCGATTCTAAGTCGCAGCATGGCGCACTAAACTATCAAGTAGTCATCATATTGAGCTAGCAAAATGTTCATAATCGCACGATCTACTCCTTGAATAGGTCTGCTACCTAGCTGCAAGGCATCAAGACATAATTTTTCCTGTGCAAAGAATGAGGTTTATCTCGCATCATTACTACCAAGTCCAAGATTCTGTAACATCCCAAATTTTCAATTTGGAATGTTATACATTAGGTCATCATGCATATCATATTTTCTCGTCGCATTTTCCGATCCTAGAAATTTCACGCAACTCAAGGACCTCGAGAGAGTTGAAGTTTCAAAATTTTCATATTTGGGATTTCTCAAATTTTGAAAATAGGATCATTGATTTATTTAATTATCTTCATAAAGTTTTTCCTATAAAAATATTTCGAGAGGGAATAATATGACTTTCCCAACAATTAGGAAAAATGAAGATATTATAAATAAACCAAATTTGGTTTTGAAGATTTATTTTGCTTAGGCAAAATGAGCATTTTAAAATTTATGCATGTTTGCTGTTTTTAAAGTTCATTTTGTTCGACTCATTTTTAGGAGTCGGGAAAATTTGTTTTATTTAATTTGGAATTCATTTGGTATTTTTTTAATTGCTTTTGGTTTAATTTTATTTTAAAAAATTTTCGCTACCTGGCCGAGGGCCCACTTGCCTTCCTCCTCCTCAGCCTACTACCTGAGCGGACTGGCACAAGACGGCAGTCAGCCACGCACCGAGTCCCACCTCTGACCCGGCCCCTCGCTTTCCCAAGGAAACCGCCTTTATAACCGCCTTCTTCACCTCACCACTGGAGCCGCCTGCCACCCACGCCTCGACGCCAACCCCGCTGTGGAGGATCGCTGACGCCGCCACGGCTGACGCCGCCACGCCTCGACGCTGGCCTCGAGCGCCTGCTGCGACCTCGGCTGAGCTCGCCGCAGATCACGGAGGTAGCCTGCCACCGATCCGCTTTTTCCTTGAACCGATCCGGTTTTTATAAAAATGTGTTCGGTTTTTTTAAAAACCTAGATTGGTTTTATTTTTTCGTTTTTTATTTAACGAACGCTCACCAACTGCTTCGCTTCAATGAACGCGCTCGTTGATTCGTTTCGTTAATCGAACGTCCGCTATTAAAAATCGCTCGTCTTTTTCCTTTTAATCGGATTTAATCCGCTATTTTCCCGATTTGATTTCAGATCCGATTTTCAAAACTGTTTTATTTCACGCCGCTTATCGGAATCAGTGATTCAAGCTACCGAGTTTCAGAATTAAACCGCTGCTCGATTCCCTACTTTCACAGAGTTTTGCCACTGTGAAATTTTGACCTAATTTCAGATTGCTAAACCGAGTCGCTTCTCCTCGAGCTTCGACTTTCTGAGTTTATTTTGATTCGATTCTTTTGCAAACTGTGGTTCTTAAGTTGAACTTTCTGGTTAGATCTTTATTCGAGATTTCGCATTAGATGAGTACTTATTGTATGCTTGTTGTTTGTCTCTGCTAGATCACCCGAGTGCGCCGCTTGTTACTTCAATCTCTAGGTCTCATGATCATCGCAAGGCAAGTAACACTTTGATCATACTCTTCTCATACCCGCTTTTATGCATTAGATCTATTCCTCAAACACTTGCATGATTAGGATCTAATTAAATTGTGGGTTTGGGAAGTAGATTGAGGTAGTACCTATTACCTGCTTTTACTTATGAAACCTTGGGAGTTACTTCACGCTTGCTTATTATGCCATGCTATGCTAGTAGACGTGGATTGGGTGAGTGAATATCCATGACAGATGTGAGATTGTTATTAATGGTTTATCTAAGGTGGCAAACTAAACACACATCTGGGTGGATTGAGGCACTGTTTCCATCAGACTTGCCTCAGATTTCTCTCTGACCGCCACATGCTCTAAGGGATCATAAGATTATTCAACCTGAAACTTCCGTAGCAGCCACAAGCCATTATATGGGGCGATGAGTTGACTAAGTCGTATGTAACTCTCACGGTAGGCTAGCTGATGTAGGGATGTAGGTTGGTACGTCTACCCACATGTAAGGTGCTAGCGCTTCGAAAGACTATGTCTTGGCCATCCGCTTCTCAAACACCATGAAGTGCGAGAACCAAGCGGAGGCGATCAAGTCTTGTGGGGAAAAGCGCCAAACCTCTCAGAGTGTATAAACTAATCATGATTAGCCGTGTCCCTGGTTATGGACAATTTGAGTATCCCAGTAATTGAATATCATGTGAATCTCAACATGTTACTTCTAAATAAAAGTTATTGGGTTTTGATGAGTACTTTTAATTGGGATTGAGGATGTCATCAACCATTCTCAATGTTTAACAACCACCATGATAGTTAAATAAAATTATTCCTTTGTTGTAGGAAAAATCAGCTTTATGCAATGTAATCAGAGAGCCTTACCACCAGCCTTATATGCATGTAGTGTAGGCTTATTCATTCATTGTTTTATGTGTTACATTGCCAAGATATTCCATGTGTCGAATTGCTTTGGCTGCAACTTTTCACGCTATGCACTTTTCTGATTTATGAGTAAGGTGTTAGGTCGTGGTTCTATACTCAAGGATGCCGTTGGAGTTGATGGACTCGCTTATCTTCCAAGCCTTCCGCTGTTATTATTAGATGGCCTTAAGCCATATTATTGTATTCAGCTCCTTTGTGGACAACGATGTAATAAGTGTGTGATTGCTACCTGCTATAAATCCTTCGGCATCGTGGTGGTGTCAAGACATCGATCCAGTGGATGACACCGAGCACGTAGACTTGATCCATTTGGGTCTCGGTCGCCATGTGAGAATGGTATCGTAGCACACGATCGTAGGGACACCACCACTAAGTTAAAGCCATAGATCACTCTCTCTTCCCATTTTCTAACTCCTCATCTTTTCTACTCTTTAGGATGACGGACGCGAAGATCAAGTACACCCAACCGGATGAAGGCACACCTTTGGATTTCACTTGAAGGAAGTTACTAAGCACTGAACATTGGACTACCAAGTTTCACCGGACTTTCAACGCCACTCAGCTCAAGAGGAGCGCCGAAGATTCATGCTCACGCTCCAGAAGGACATTCGCCCAATCACCAAGCCTATAGATAGTGTTTTCAGCACCAACTTGAGTCCTGGAAAGAGCATGGCAGCTCACATCACCATGGGACGATTGGAGAAGTTTATCAAGAAGATCTCAAGGACACCATCTACCAGATTATGGACGCCCGAGATGACAACCGGGACGCTGCACAACACTAAGAAGGATAGATCCATTGCAGCTGCTTCATCCAGAGTTAAACCAGCACATTCGACGCCAGAAAACCAAATGTGCAATGACATGTTGGAGTTGCGTAAGACAAAGGGAAGGATCATCGAACCGAAGAAGAACTAAAGACTACACGCAAGGACTACATGGACGAGATCGTAGCTCGCAAGACACAATAACGATCTTAAGTACGTAGATCAAGAACTCAAGAAGAAGTTGGCGCCAGAATGAAGACCAGATGTCGAATACCCAATCGACTACATCAACATCGATTTACACGGATTCGGATCCAAGTGAACCCTACTTTGAAGACGAAGTCGAGCAGACATCATGGAGTCTTCCACCGTTCAAACTAGTAGAAGTCCCCCACATATTAGTAGTATTCCTCCATGTAAACATTTTAGTACACACACTTTTGCGATAGTTAGATCGCTAGAAGCCCTTGTTTGATTGAATGAAGTGATTTTGTGTGCATTTGCTCATGTGCATTGGGTAGTGATTTCTTAGACCTCATTCTATTCTACATTTCTCTTCTTTCTAAACCCATCGATGCCTCCGAGACGCCGACTTCGGATTCGCTTTTCCCGCCAGAGATCACCCAATTGATCCAAAGCAGCGTATCACCCTCGATTCAGACATTGGTGCGTACCGACAACAACAACATTAACAACCCACCGCCACTCACCACCATTTCGCGGATCATCTGACTCTGCTTCCTTAGATCAACCCGACGTATTCCAAGAGCATCGAGCCGATTCTAGTATGACCGGCCCAAGATAGGAAGGGAGCTGACCATCGCAGGATGCACCGATGGTGAAAGAGTGAAGCCACATCAGTTGAAGGACCCGCAGCAGCATGGTGGGAGAATTTCATGCCACTTACCCTCAGAGACACCGCCACATGGGACCGCCAAAGAAGCAGACGCCCATGTTTCAAATAGAGCCATGGCCATGAAGAAGATACAGTTTGACCAGAACTCACGCCAAGGAGGAAGGATCATACAAGATGCGATGACTTTAGCAAATTAGCATCAAGATGCCCTGTATGATGCTATACAGTATGCAAATAAACAGAGAAGTTTTAGAAGGACCTAATGATGAGTTCAAGATGCCGCTGATGGTAGCAAGTTTCAACAACTACCAGTGAGTTAGTAGACCGAGCTCATGATTGAAGGGAAGAAGAAGAATTGAGAACTGCAAGCGAAGTATGGACAAGGGAAGTATAACTCGATCCAAACAGAAGCTTCAAGTATACCCCTAAATCAGGAATTCAGCTTCAGCATACCCATGGAGGAGGTAATTCGATAACCATAATGGCACCAAGAATGGGAACGGAATGGAGGAAGCAACGGATGTAATCCGCACCAACCTGGCCTACACCATCCTGTAGACTCGAGTCACATTATTTGCTTTAAGTGCCGCAAGACTGGGCACTATGCAAAATGACCGCCTGTATAGCCGTAATGGAAATGGCAATGGAAGCTCGAAAGAAGCCCAACCCTTTCAACAGGGGACAAGTGAACCACATTGATGTGGAGGAGGTTGAAGATCAGCCCGATGCAAGAATCGTAAGTTTTGGGTTGTCATTTATCGCAGCTTGTTCTTTTCGATATTGTGCATCGCATTCATACATATCAAGGATTTGTGGATAAGTACAAGTTACCAACCCAAGCCCTTAGGTCACCCATGCTAGTAACCTCACCCGAAAGGTAGTACATGGCTAGTAAATGGTGTGATCGATCGCCATTAAGGATTGGACACTATGTTTTCCCTCGCACTCTAATAGTTCGGAATCCCAAGGATTGATGTGATATTAGGTATGGATTGGTTATCAAAGTATGGAGGAAACATAGATTGTACCACAAAGTCAATTTTGCTCACCACACCGTATGGAAGAAGGATTATATGTATCACGGCACGAGCCGAGGAGAGCACAAGTTAATTGCTTATCGTGAGTGGTACAGTGAAGAAGTACCAGCAGTAAAGGATTTTCTGATGTATTTCCTAAGAGTTGCCGTGAATGCCACCGGATAGAGACATTGAGTTTTTGATCGAGTTGTTGCTGTGAATGTGCCCGGCATCGGGTTTAATCAGACATGTGATGCCCGCAAAGGATTTGCATGGAAATCAAGAAGCGATTAATGAACTATTGGATAAAGGCTTTATTCACCCAAGTTCTTCACCTTGGGGATCACCCGCTTTATTGGAGGAGAAGAAGGATGGATCTTTGAGAATGGTTGTTGATTACCGTGGATTGAATGAAGTAACAATCAAGAACAAGTACCCGCTACCTATGATAAATGATCTGCTTTGATCGCTTGCAAGGAGCCAAAGTGTTTTCTAAGATCGACTTATGCATCGTGGTACCATCGCTGAAGATTCGGGAGCAAGACATACCCAAGACAACATTTACCACTTAGATATGGATCTGTATGAGTATACCGTTATGTCATTTGGATCGACTAACGCTACCAGCCTATTTCATGAACTCGATGAACAAAGTGTTTATGGAGTTTTTGGATAAGTTCGTCGTGGTGTTCATTGATGACATTTTGATTTTCTCAAGAATGAAGAGGAACATAAGGAACATTTGAGATTGGTTTTGGAGAAACCGAGGGAACACCAGCTTGTATGCCAAGTTCAGCAAGTGTGAGTTTTGGCTAAAGGAAGTTGGATTTCTTGACATGTTATATCCGGAGAAGGAATAGCAGCTTGACCCCACAAAAGTTGAGACCAGAACTAATGGGAAGCACCAACGATGCTTGGAGAGATTCGAGTTTCCTTGACTCGCAGGATACTACCAAGATTCATTGAGAATTTCTCAAGGATTGCAAAGCCTATGACTGAATTGTTGAAGAAGGAAAACAAATTCATATGGACCGAGGACTGTGGAGGCAAGTTTTCAGAGTTGAAGAAAAGATTGGTTACCTCACCAGCTTTGATATTGCTGATCAAACTAAGGATTATGAGGTATATTATGCACGCTTCACGCCGAGGACTTGGAGCAGTGCTTATGCAGGAAGGAAGAGTTGTTTCGATGCTTCACTTATTAACTTAAGCCTCATGAGTTGAATTATGCCACTCATGATTTGGAGTTAGCAGCAGCCAGTATGCCTTGAAGACGGGAGACACTTTCTCATTGGAAATCATTGTGAAGTATATACGGATCACAAGAGTTTGAAGTACATCTTCATCTATGTATTGAATCTTGCAGGAGATGGTTAGAGCTAATCAAGGATGATGACATGAGATTGCATTATCACCCCGAAAGGCTAATGTTGTAGTTGATTTACGAGCCGTAAGAGCCACGCTAATACTCCTAATGATGGGAGGAATACCCAATGAGTTAGCCAAGACCTTCGAGAGCATGTTTGGAAATAGTTCCAGAGGCTATGTAGCAGCATTGAGATTCAATTACAACGATGGACAAAATTTAGAAGCCCAAAGGGCGATAAGGAAGTTGCCTCTATAAAGGAGAAAATGAGCAAAGGAAAAGCTAAAGGATTTCGTGAGGATGAGCAACGATACCTTATGGTTTGCAAGACCGTGTTTATGTGCCCAATGACCCGTAGATCGTGAAGTTGATTTTACAAGAAGCCCATGATTCACCCTATTCGATTCACCCAGGAAATACCAAGATGTATTTGGATTTGAAGAATATTTTCGTGGACCGAATGAAGAAGGATATTATGGAGTATGTAGCCGCCATACACGTATGTCGTAAAGTAAAGGCGAACATCGTGGCCAGCAGGATTGTTACAACCATTGCCGATAATCCAATGGAAGTGGATAAACTAGGCATGGATTTCATCAGTGTTTGCCAAAGACCTGCTCAGATATGACTCGATTTGGGTCATAGTCGCATCGCTTGATTAAGGTAGCTCATTTCATTCCAGCCAAGACTACCTATAGCAGGCTAAGTTGTTGGCAAAGATATACATGACCAGAATTGTGTGTTTACACGGAGTTCCGAGGAGCATCAGACGATAGAGGAACCCGCTTTATTCGAAATTTGGAACCCGGCAGACGTAAACATTGGGAACCCGATTGAATTCAAAAGAGCTTTCCACCCACGTACTCGATGGACAAACCGAGAGAGTCAATCAGATTTTGAGGACATGTCGAGAGCTTGTGCACTAGATTATGGATCTAGTTGGGATGATAATTTGTCAGATGCAGAATTTTCCCATAATGCAGCTATCAAACCAGCTTGAAGATGGCACCCTTCGAGGCTTTGTATGGAAGAAGGTGCAGGACACCGTTGTCATGGGACGAAACCGAGATCGCCAGCTTGTTTGGACCAGATTTGATTAAGGAGTCTCAATGTAAAGTTGTTGATTCGAGACAGGCTCAAGGTAGCCCAGTCCTGCATGTAAGAGCTATGCCGATTCAAAGCGCAAAGTTTATTGAGTATGAAGTTGGAGACAGGTATATCTCGAGTATCCCCGCTTCGAGGAGTTAAGCGCTTTGGAGTTAAAGGAAAGTTAGCACCTCGCTTCGCTGGACCATATAAGATTTTGCAACGCATGGGAGAAGTTATGATAAGTTGAATTGCTGAAGGACTGTCAGGAGTACATGATGTATTCCATGTTTCTCAGCTTGAAGAAATGTCACCCGAGATAGTGAGAGGTGCTAAAAGACACAAGTACACGGAAGCAATTCATTGAAGGATGACTTGACATATGAGGAAAACCATTAAGATTCTCGATTATGCCAGCAGAGTTACGCGCAAGAAGGTTATCAAGTTTTGCAAAGTTCAAAGGAGCCACCACACTGAGGATGAAGCCACCGGGAAAGAGAGGAAGTTTTGCTTAAGGACCACCTCACCTATTTTCTATAACCCAATCTCGAGGCGTAGATTCATCTTAAGGGTAGGGTTTGTAACATCCCCAATTTTCAATTTGGAATGTTATACATTAGGTCATCATGCATATCATATTTTTCTCGTCATTTTCCGATCCTAGAAATTTCACGCAACTCAAGGACCCTGAGAGAGTTGGAAGTTTCAAAATTTTCATATTTGGGATTTCTCAAATTTTGAAAATAGGATCATTGATTTATTTAATTATCTTCATAAAGTTTTTCCTATAAAATATTTTTGAGAGGGAATAATATGACTTTCCCAACAATTAGGAAAAATGAAGATATTATAAATAAAACCAAATTTGGTTTTGGAAGATTTATTTTGCTTAGGCAAAATGAGCATTTTAAAAATTTATGCATGTTTGCTGTTTTTAAAGTTCATTTTGTTCACTCATTTTTAGGAGTCGGGGAAATTTTTTTTATTTAATTTGGAATTCATTTGGTATTTTTTTAATTGCTTTTGGTTTAATTTTATTTTAAAAAATTACCGGGTCGAGGCCCAGCCGGCCCAGCCTAGCCTGTGCCGGCCCACTTCTACGCACCTCCTCCCTCCTCCTCCTCACTACCATTCGCCTGAGCGGATTCACGGGCCAAGACGGGCACACGCCTGAGTCCCACTCTCGATTCGCCTCCTCCCTTGCCCCCTCCCCAAGGAAACCGCCGCCTCCTCACCTCACCCGCCGAGCCGCCTGGCCACACTGCTGCCTGACGAACCTCACTGCTGGTGGACGCTGGGCCACGACGCCGCTGACGCCGGCTCGGACTGTCGCCCGACAGCATTGACCACGCCGAGATCGCAAGCGAGATCACCGGAGGTAGCTCACCGATCCGTTTTTCTTGAACTGATCCGTTTTTATAAAAAAATGTTCGTTTTTTTTAAAAACCTAGATTGGTTTTATTTTTTTCGTTTTCTTATTTAACGAACGCTCACCGAACTGCTCGCTTTAATGAACGCGCTTCGCTGGATTCGTTCGCTAACTAACGCCCGCTATTTAAAATCGCTCGTCGCTTTTCTTTTAATCGGATTTAATCCGCTATTTTTCCGATTTGATTTCAGATCCGATTTTCAAAACTGTTTTATTTCACGCCTTATCTGGAATCAGTGATTCAAGCTACCGGAGTTTCAGAACTAAACCGCTGCTCCGACTACCCTACTTTCACAGAGTTTTGCCACTGTGAAATTTTGACCTAATTTCAGATTGCTAAACCGAATCGCTTCCCTCGAAGTTTCACTTTCTGAGTTTATTTTGATTCGATTCTTTTGCAAACCAGTGGTTCTTAAGTTGAACTTTCTCGTTAGATCTTTATTCGAGATTTCTCGTGCATTAGATGAGTACTTATTGTATGCTTGTTGTTTGTCTCAAGCGATCACCCGGAGTGCGCCGCTTGTTACTTCAATCTCTAGGTCTCATGGATCATCAAGCTAAAGGTAACGCTTGATCATACTCTTTCTCATACCCAGTTTTATGCATTAGATCTATTCCTCAAACACTTGCATGATTAGGATCTAATTAAATTGTGGGTTTGGGAAGTAGATTGAGGTAGTACCATTACCTGCTTTTACTTATGAAACCTTGGGAGTTACTTCTACATTTGCTTATTATGCCATGCTATGCTAGTAGACGTGGATTGGGTGAGTGAATATCCATGATGATGTGAGATTGTTAATTAATGGTTTATCTAAGGTGGCAACCTAAACACACATCCGGGTGGATTGAGGCACCTGCTTTCATCAGACTTGCCTCAGATTTCTTCTGACCGCCACCCGTGCTCTAAGGGATCATAAGATTATTCAAACTCGAAACTTCCGCAGCAGCCACAAGCCAATTATGGGCTCGCGAGTTGACTAAGTCGCAGCTAACTCTTACGGGTAGGCTAGCTGCTGTATGGATGTAGGTTGGTACGGTCTCACCCACATGTGGCAAGGTGCTAGCGCTTCAAAGACTATGTCTCGCCATCCGCTTCTCAAACACCATGAAGTGCGAGAACCAAGCCGAGGCGATCGAGTCTTGTGGGGAAAAGCGCAAACCTCTCAGAGTGTATAAACTAATCATGATTAGCCGTGTCCCTATTATGGACAATTTGAGTATCCCAGTAATTGAATATCATGTGAATCTCAACATGTTACTTCTAAATAAAAGTTATTGGGTTTTGATGAGTACTTTTTAATTGGGATTGAGGATGTCATCAACCATTCTCAATGTTTAACAACCACCATGATAGTTAAATAAAATTATTCCTTTGTTGTAGGGAAAATCAGCTTTATGCAAATAAATCAGAGAGCCTTACCACCAAGCCTTATATGCATGTAGTGTAGGCTTATTCATTCATTGCTCTTATGTGTTACATTGCCAGATATTCCATGTGCTGAATTGTTGGCTGCAACTTTTCACGCTATGCACTTTTCGCATTTACTTTAGTAAGGTGTTAGGTCGTGGTTCTATACTCAAGGATGCCGCTGGAGTTGATGGACTCGCTTATCTTCCAAGCCTTCCATTGTTATTATTAGATGGCCTTAAGCCATATTATTGTATTCGTTCCTCTTGTGGACAACGTATGTAATAAGTGTGATTGCTACTTGCTATAAATCAAGTAAGCATCGGTGGTGTCAGATTATCGATCCAGGATGACATCAAGCACAGAGACTTGATCCATTTGGGTCCGTCGCTACATGATCATTGCTACTAACGCTTTTTCAACTTATTTTTCTCTAGGAACATATCAAAATATAAACGGGAGCAACAACGCAGCTATTGATCTACAAACATAGATATGATACTACCAGGACTAACTTCATGATAAATTAAAGTTCAATTAATCATATTACTTAAGAACTCCCACTTAGATAGACATCCTCTAATCTCTAAGTGATCACGTGATCCAAATCAACTAAACCATGTCCCATCATCACGTGAGATGGAGTAGTTTCAATGGTGAACATCACTATGTTGATCATATCTACTATATGGTTCACGCCGACCTTTCTTGGTCTCCGTGTTCCTAGGCCATATCTGTTATATGCTAGGCTCAGTAAGTTTAACTCGAGTATTCCGTAGGTAAAAATCGCTTTCGCACTGTTGTATTTGAACGTAGAGCCTATCAATCTGATCATCACATGGTGTCTCAGCACGAAGAACTTTCGCAACGGTGCATACTCAGGGAGAACACTTATACTTTGATAATTTAGTGAGGGATCATCTTATAATGCTACCGCCAATCAAAGCAAGATAAGATGCATAAAAGATAAACATCACATGCAATCAATATAAGTGATATGATATGGCCATCATCATCTTGTGCTTGTGATTCCATCTCCGAAGCACCGCCATGATCACCATCGCCACCGGCGCCGACACCTTGATCTCCATCGTAGCATCGCTGTCGCCACGCCAATCTTATGCTTCTACCACTATCTCTACCGCTTAGTGATAAAGTAAAGTATTACAGGCGATTGCATTGCATACAATAAAGCGACAACCATATGGTTCTGCCAGCCAATTTATAATCTCAACAAAACATGATCATCTCATACAATAAAATATAGCATCACGCCTCACCATATCACATCACAACATGCCCTGCAAAAACAAGTTAGACGCCCTCTACTTTGTTGTTGCAAGTTTTACGTGGCTGCTACGGGCTTAGCAAGAACCGCTCTACTCTATGCATCAAAACCACAACGATAGTTTGTCAAGTTGGTGTTGTTTTAACCTTCGCAAGGACAAGGCGCGAGCCACACTCGATTCAACTAAAATTGAGAAACTGACACCGCTTAGCCACCTTTGTGCAAAGCACGCCAGAGAACCGGCCTCGCGAAGCTGTGACGCAGTAATGTCGGTCTGGCCGCTTCATTCCAACAATACAAAATTAACCAAAGTATGACATGCCGGTAGGCAAGATGACTTATATCGCCCACAACTCACTTGTGTTCTACTCGGCAGATATGACATCTACGACAAAACCTGGCCCTGATGCCACCTGCTTGGAAACGTAGTACTTAAAAAATCCTACGACAACGCAGGATCATGGTGATGCATAGCAAACGAGGGGAGTGTTGTCTATACCCCGTGAGACTCAAAGCGAAGCGTTAGCACAACGGTGGATGTAGTCGAGACTTCAAGTACCGAACGTATTTGACCTCCAGTTCAGCAGACATCAAATTTGATGACGCCCCTCAACTCCAATCCAGCCAAAGTGTTCAGTGGAGAGTTTCACAAGACGACGGCATGGTGACGATGTTGATGTTCTATCGACGCAGGCTTCGCTTAAGCACCGCCATAAGTATTATCGAGGTGGACTATGGTGGAGGGGGCACCGCACACGGTTGGGAGAGATCAACCGATCAACTTGTGTGTCTAGAGGTGCCCTGCCCCCTGAGAGCATAAAGGAGCAAGGGGGTACGACCGCCAAGGAGGTATGCGGTTGTGAGGAGTCCTACTCCCATTGTGAGGTAGGACTCCCCTTTCCTAGTTGGAATAGGATCCTGGAGGGGAAAGAGGAGGGAGAGAGGAAGGGGGGCGCGCCTCTCTTTGTCCTATTCGGACTAGGGAGGGGCGGCGCCCAGCCCCTGCCGCCTCCTCTTCTCCGTAGAAGGCCCACTAAGGCCCATTTATTCTCCGGGGTTCCGTAGACCTCTTGCATCTCAGAAAATCCCGATTTCACCTTAACACTTCCGATATCCAAACATAGGTTTCCAATATATCAATCTTCATGTCTCGATTATTTCGAGACTCTCGTCATGTCTCGTGGATCACATCCGGACTCAACAACCTTCTGTATATCAAAACATATAAACTCACAATATAACCGCCATCTAACGTTGAAGTGGACCCTACGGGTCCGAGAACTATAGTAGACATGACCAGATTACTCCTCCGTCAATATTCAATAGCGAACCTGGATGCTCATATTGGCTCCTACATATTCTACGTAATATCTTTATCGGTCGTGACCGCATAACAACATACGTTGTTCCTTTGTCATTAGAGTAATATTTTCCAAGATTCATCATCGTTATCTTCATACCTAGTTCGTTCCGTTATCGGCAAGTCTCTTTACTCGCATCGTAATACATCATGCTGCAACCAACTCATTAGTTGCAATGCTTGCAAGGCTTATGATGTACTATTTAGGCCCTGCAGATACCTCTCTCGATAATCGGAGTGACAAATTCTAATCTCGAATACGCCAACTCAATAAGTACTCTTCGAGGCATCTAGAGCTCCTTTATAATCGTTTCAAGCGCTGCCAGACGCTTGCAGCACACAAAGTGTTCCTTCCGAACGGAGTTGCGTAATCTCATAATCATAGGAACATGTATAAGTCATGAAGAAAGCAATAGCAACATACTAATGATCGTAAGGTTAACGGAATGGATCATGTCAATCATCATTCTTCCATGATGTGATCCTCAATCAAATGACAACTCATGTCTATGGCTAGAAACATATTCATCTTTGATCAACGAGCTAGTCAATTAGAGGCATACTAGTGACTATCTCTGTTTGTCTATGTATTCACATACGTATTATGTTTCCGATTAATACAATTATAGTATGAATAATAAACATTTATCATGATATATGGAAATAAATAATAACTTTATTATTGCTCTAGGGCATATTTCCTTCAACACCTTCGTTAAGGACCGCTCTCTCCCAATCTAACGCAAAGCCCAAACTTCTACCATTTAGCCGATGGACCTTCAAGGTGCTTGCACGTACTACAATCATAACGCCTTTACAAGATCGACATCCTGTTGGAAATATGCCCTAGAGGCAATAATAAATTAGTTATTATTATTATTATTCTTGTTCATGATAATCGCTTATCATCCATGCTATAATTGTATTGATAGGAAACTCAAATACATGTGTGGATACATAGACAACACCATGTCCCTAGCAAGCTTCTATTGGCTAGCTCGTTGATCAATAGATGGTTACGCTTTCCTAACCATGGACATTTGATGTCATTGATAACGGATCACATCATTAGTAGAATGATGATGGACAAGACCCAATCCTAAGCTTAGCACAAAGATCGTAGTTCGATAAGCTAAAGCTTTTCTAATGTCAAGTATCTTTTCCTTAGACCATGAGATTGTGTAACTCCCGGACACCGTGAGGAATGCTTTGGTGTACCAAACGCCACAACGAATCGGGTGACTATAAAGGTGCACTATGTATCTCCGAAAGTGTCTCTGGTTTGGCACGAATCGAGATCGATTTGTCACTCCGTTGACGGAGAGGTATCTCTGGGCCCACTGTAGGACATCATCATAAAGTACAATGTGACCAAGGGGTTGATCACGGATGATGTTACGGAACGAGTAAAGAGACTTTGCCGGTAACGAGATTGAACAAGGTATCGGATACCGACGATCGCATCTCTCGCAAGTACAATACCGCTAGACAAAGGGAATTGTATACTGGATCGATTGAGTCCTTGACATCGTGGTTCATCCGATGAGATCATCGTGGAATATGGGAGCCAATATGGGTATCCAGATCCCGCTGTTGGTTATTGACCGAGAACGCCTCTGGTCATGTTCAGATGATTCTCCAACCCATAGGGTCTACACACTTAAGGTTCGATGGACGCTTAGGGTTATAAAGGAAGTTTGTATGTGGTTACCGAATGTTGTTCGAGTCCCGATGAGATCCCTGACGTCACGAGGAGTTCCGAATGGTCCGGAGGTAAAGATTTATATATGGAGGTCCTGTTTTTGTCACCTAAAAGTTTCGGGTTTATTTCAGACGCATCGACCACCGGAGGGTCCTGGGTCCACCAAGTGGGGCCACCAACCCTGTAAGGTTGCAGTAACAAGGTGGAGGGAACCAGCCCCAAGGGGCAGGTGCTGGTGCTTAAGGGGGCCCAGGCCAAGGGGAGTGGGAGGGGCAACCCTAGGGAGATGGGCCCCAAGGCCCACCCAGTGGGCGCCCCTCCCTCTGGCCGCCCCTTGAACTCCATCTAGGGCTGCCGCCCTCCAGGGGTGGGAATCCTAGAGGGGCGCACCTCCACCCCTTCCCCTATATATATGAGGCCTAGGGGCTGCCCATAACACGCGATTTGATCTCCTCTTGGTGCAGCCCCCGCCTCTCCTCTTCCTCCTCTCCCTTGGTGTCGTGGGCGTTCTCGCAGATTACCACGCCTCCATCACCACCATGCTGTTGTGTTGCTGCTGGATGGAGTCTTCTCAACCTCTCCCTCCTCTCCTTGCTGGATCAAGGCGGGAGACGCCTGCTGTAATGCGTGTGTTGAACGCGAGGTGCCGCCTGCTCGGCACTAGGATCTCCGTGATTTGGATCACGATTTAGTACGAACTCCTTCAACCCCTGCTCTCATGAACGCTTCCGCTTAGCTTATCCACAAGGGTATGTAGATGCACTCTCCTTTCCTCTTGTTGCTAGAATCTCCATAGATTGATCTTGGTGATGCGTAGAAAATTTTGAATTTCTGCCACGCTCCCCAACAAGGGCATCATGAGCTAGGTCTATTGCGTAGATTCTTTGCACGAGTAGAACACAAAGTAGTTGTGGGCGCTGATTTTGTTCAATATGCTTACCGCTACTAGTCCAATCTTGTTTCGACGGTAGACAGGGATGAAGCGCCGGACCGACCTTACACGCATTTTTACGTGAGACAGTTCCACTCAATCGATATGCACTTGGTGCATAAGGTGGCTAGCGGGTGCCGCCTCCCACTTTAGTCGGAACGGATTCGATGAAAAGGGTCCTTATGAAGGGTAATAGCAATTGGCATACCACATTGTGGTTTTATGAGGTAAGAAACGCTTTGCTAGAAACCCAAAGCAGCCATCAGAAAACATGCAAACAACAATTAGAGGACGCCTAACTTGTTTTTGCAGGTATGCTATGTGATGTGATATGGCCAAGAAGAATGTGATGAATGATATGTGATGTATGAGATTGATCATGTTCTTGTAATAGGATTCACGACTTGCATGTCGATGAATATGACAACCGGCAGGAGCCATAGGAGTTGTCTTTATTTATTGTATGACGACGGCAGTCATTAAACAACGCCATGTAATTATTTTACTTTATTGCTAACCGTAGCCATAGTAGTAGAAGTAATAGTTACAGACAACTTCATGGAGACACGATGATGGAGATCATGGTGTCATGCGCGTGACGACGATGATCATGGAGCCTCAAGATGGAGATCAATGGAGCTATATGATATTGGCCATATCATGTCACTACTATATAATTGCATGTGATGTTTATTATGTTTATGCATCTTGTTTACTTAGAACGACAGTAGTAAATAAGATGATCCCTTACACTAATTTCAAGAAGTGTTCTCCCTCGATCAGGCACCATTCATTACAGTTGTCAGCTTCTAAGCACCACGTGATGATCGGGTGTGATGGATTCTTACGCTCACATACAACGGTGTAAGACAGATTTACACAAAGAGAACACTTAAGGTTAATTCAGACGAGCCTAGCATGTATGTATACGGCCTCGGGAACACAGAGACCGAAGGTCGAGCATGAGTCGATAGTAGATACGCTCAACATGAAGATGTTCACCGAGTCGACTAGTCCGTCTCACGTGATGATCGGACACCGCTTAGTTGACTCGGATCATGTAATCACTTAGATGACCAGAGGGATGTCTATTCGAGGGAGTTCATGAGATGAACTTAATTATCTCGAACATAGTCAAAAGATCTTTGCAAATTATGTCGTGAGCTCGCGCTTTTAGTTCCACTGCTTAGATATGTTCCTAGAGAAAATATAGTTGAAAGTTGATAGTAGCGTATTATGCGAAGAGAAAGCTTATGTCCTTAATGCACCGCCAGGTGATGAACCCCAAACGTCGCTATGGATGTTGCTAACATCTGACATACACGCTTTGGATAACTACGTGATAGTTCGCTTAAACGGGTTTAGAGTAGAGGCACCAAAGACGCGTCAAACGTCATGAACATATGAGATGTTTCGAGGGCTGAAATTGGGATTTCAAGCTCAGTCGCCACGCAAGAGGTATAAGACCCCTTTT
>JAHIAM010005684.1:0-39888 GCA_021605205.1 Aegilops longissima | reverse complement strand
GGGTTTCCCCTGTGGCCGCCGCCCCTCCCTAGGGAACCCTAGGCGCCTCCCCTCCCTTCCCCTATATATAGTGAGGAGAGAGAGGTCAGCCGCACCTTCCTCGGCGCACCCTCTCCCTCCTCCAACACCTCCTCCTCCGTAGTGCTTGGCGAAGCTCTGCCGAGAACCACGAGCTCCATCACCACCATGATGTCGTCTTGTTGAGTTCTCCTCAACTTCTCCTCTCCCTTGCTGGATCAAGAAGGAGGAGACGTCCCGGCTGTCGTGTGTTGAACACGGAGGCACCGTTGTTCGGTGCTTAGATCGGATTCGCCGCGATCTGAATCGCTTCATGAATGACTCCACCGACCGCGTTCTTATAACAGCCTCGCTTAGCGATCTTCAAGGGTATGAAGATGCACTCCTCTCTCTCTCTCATTGCTAGTCTCTCCATAGATTGATCTTGGTGATGCGTGAAAATTTTGAATTTCTGCTCGTTCCCCAACAAGGTATCGAGCTAGGTCTATTGCGTAGATTCTATGCACGAGTAGAACACAAGGTGTTGTGGGCGTTGATTTTGTTCAATATGCTTACGTTACTAGTCCTATCTTGTTTCGACGGTATTGTGGGATGAAGCGCCCGGACCGACCTTACACGCATACACTTACGTGAGACAGTTCCACCGACCGACATGCACTTGTTGCATAAGGTGGCTAGCGGTGCCGCTCTCCCACTTTAGTCGGATCGGATTCGATGAAAAGGTTCCTTATGAAGGGTAAATAGCAATTGGCATATCACGTTGTGGCTTTTGCGTAGGTAAGAAACGTTCTTGCTAGAAACCCATAGCAGCCACGTAAAACATGCAAACAACAATTAGAGGACGTCTAACTTGTTTTTGCAGGGTATGCCATGTGATGTGATATGGCCAAAAGAATGTGATGAATGATATGTGATGTATGAGATTTATCATGTTCTTGTAATAGGAATCACGACTTGCATGTCGATGAGTATGACAACCGGCAGGAGCCATAGGAGTTGTCTTAATTTATTGTATGACCTGCATGTCACTGAATAACGCCATCTAATTACTTTACTTCTTTGCTCAACCGTTAGCCATAGTAGTAGAAGTAATAAGTTGGCGAGACAACTTCATGGAGACACGATGATGGAGATCATGATGATGGAGATCATGGTGTCATGCCGGTGACGATGATGATCATGGAGCCCCGAAAATGGAGATCAAAAGGAGCAAAATGATATTGGCCATATCATGTCACTATTTGATTGCATGTGATGTTTATCATGTTTATGCATCTTATTTGCTTAGAACGACGGTAGTAAATAAGATTATCCCTCATTAAAATTTCAAGAAAGTGTTCCCCTAACTCGCTGCACCGCTATGGCTCGTTGTTTGAAGCACCACGTGATGATCGGGTGTGATAGATTCTAACGTTCACATACAACGGGTGTAAGCCAGATTTACACACGCGAAACATTTAGGTTGACTTGACGAGCCTAGCATGTACAGACATGGCCTCGGAACACAAGAGACCGAAAGGTCGAGCATGAGTCGTATAGTAGATATGATCAACATGAAGATGTTCACCGATGATGACTAGTCCGTCTCACGTGATGATCGGACACATCCTAGTTGACTCGGATCATGTATCACTTAGATGACTAGAGGGATGTCTATCTGAGTGGGAGTTCATTAGATGAACTTAATTATCCTGAACATAGTCAAAAGGTCTTTGCAAATTATGTCGTAGCTCGCGTTTTAGTTCTACTGTTTTAGATATGTTCCTAGAGAAAATTTAGTTGAAAGTTGTGTCGGGGAAGCTGATCCACGAACACCTATGGGACCGGCGGACCGAGCCCCTTTTTGATTCGGCGGGGGGCGGAGATCGCACGAAGAGCAGATCGGGCGAAGCACCAGCAGTTTACCCAGCCGGAGCTCTCCGGAGAGATAACACCCTCATGCTGCATGTCTCGAGTGTATTGAGTTCTTGCTTGGGGCGCTGAGTGCTACAAAGGCACACCAGCTGCTAACGAGACCTAGCGTGAGTGTTTTCTACCTTCCAACCCCCCCTCGCTATGCGCATGGGCCTCCTTTTATATGCTCAAGGGTCTCCGACAGTGGCAACGTAGACAAGGGTAAAATGGAAAAGGAATTGCGGTTGGTACAGCTACCGTACAAAGTTGTATCATACCTAACCCCGACGGCAGGGACAAAGGCATTAAATGCCCGTCTCGTCGCCCAAACAGTGCAAGCAGGGACCGTCGGGCGCCACCGCTGCCACGATGGCAATCTTGTCGTCGCTTGCCACAGCGCTCGTCCGCACAGACCTCTTGCCACGCTACGCTTGGAAAGATCTCAAGGCGCCACGTTGGTGGATGTCTTTGGAGCGCAGTACAGAGTGGTAGTTTGCGCAAGCAAGCGCCTTTGCCGCGATCGTTGTCTTGTCGCGTCCGGAAGCTTGTCGCTCATCGGGTCTTGCCGGACGCTGCGGCGTCAGCGGCAAGTTCCTTGAGATGCCTTGGTTGGCCTTCCGGCAAGCTCCTCTTGCGGGCCTTGTCTCCTAGATGCCTTGGGTGGCCTTCCCGGCAAGCTCCTCTTGCCGGGGCCTTGTCTCCTTGGCTTGAATACTTTGTTCTTGAATGGCTCCAAAGGAACCACAGAGGACCTTGGCGGTCACCCGGCAAGCCTTGCCGCTGGTGTTGCAATCTGCCCGTGCACAAGTTCGGGATACTAGGTACCCTACTCTAGTACACCGACAGAGCCCCGGGCACTGGGCCTACACACTGCGTGTGCCCGCTGTTGGGCCAGGCCCAAAACAGGGCACGGGCACGCGCGGCCTGGGTTACGCCGTAACTCACTCCGGACCCACCACGCCCTCCACGAACGGCACGCGTCGAATGCGGCGTCGTGGGAGAGATCGTGGGTGGTTTCTTTATTCGGAAAGACGGAACGCCTGCCCCCTCCCTCTTTATAAGCAGGGGAAACAGGGGCAGTTCGCCCATCTCGCCAGTTGTTGTTCCAATCTCCAAAAACCTCCGCTGCTCCCCCCTTCTTCCCAAGGCTGAAAAGAGAGCAGCGCTCCGCCCCCCATCGCCACCAGCATCACCAACGCCGTCGATCTCCCCCACCACCTCCGCCATGGCTCCGAAAGCCGACAAGGGGAAGGTCGTGAAGTCGGCCGAGGCGCAGCGGCTCATGGCGTTCGAAAAGGAGAGGCAATCTTCCCCTCAGCTCGCCAAGGATCCGAGGGAGTACTACTACCTCTTCGGTCGACGGAGACGCGAGCGCATCCGCCGCATGAAGGTACTCCCAGCTGCCGCTGAACGGCTCGAATGGATACCCTTTCTTCGGCTGTTCTTCTCTGCGGGCTCGCCTGCCTTTCTCTGAATTTTTCGTGATATCATGAACACCTACGGGTTCCGCCTCCTTGACTTCACCCCCAATGCCGTTTCGACCATGGCAGTTGCACATCTCTGCGAAAACTTTGTCGAGAGTCTATCCCAACGTAGCTCTTTTCCGCCACTTCTTTATGCCCCGAGTTGAGAGAGGGGAGCCTCTTGCCAGCGGAATCGCTTGGATCTCGAGGACTGGCAAGAAGGAAGCTTATCTGGACGGAGAGCTCCGCAGCAAGTGGGACAAATGGAGGCGATCGGTGCTGGATTGTCGAGGAGAACCCGCAGCCATTTACCGCCCAATACCAAACCCGATGGTCTTGCGGCAACGATTGGTGCATCGTGGCCCCGGAAGACGCTAGGCTGAAGATTGCCGTCACCCGGATCCTACGCCTTAGACTTGCCGGGCTTACTATAGGCGCCGTTGGCGCGGATTTTCTTCGTCGCCGCATCGCCCCCCTGCAGGAGAGGAGGAGACCCGCCTGGGAGTTCCAGAATGCGGCTGATATCATGAGGCTGCGCCCGGGCCTCAACTTCAACTTCACTATCTTGGAACTGGACGCGATGCTCTTGGAACTGTTCAAGCACGATCCTGATCATCCCGAAATGTTCAGGTTGCCGAGGGGTGTCGTTCCGCTGTGCAACAATTCCTCGCTCGACCGCATCCATGCAATGATGCCGTTGTGCGACTCGCATGGAATTGTCCAACCTTTGCAAGAGCCTGCAGATGACGTCGTGCGGGAGTTCTTTGACGGCCTGGTAGAAGTGCCGGTCCGCCCGATGAATGTAAGAGCCTCACCCATGACACCACCGATGATGAGATGCGCGATCGCCACCAGCTGGAAGAGGCGGCAGCAGCCTTCGCCGGGCGAGTTCGGATTCACCGTGGAGGAGGCAGAGGCAGCATAAGCGGCAAGCCTTGTCAAGCGAGGGAGCTTGCGGCGAGGAAGAGCTTGTCGGCCTGAAGCTGAGTCGAGCGAGCCACCGAGGGCGCCTCCTCCCCACCTTCGCATAGCTTGCATAAGCGGAGCCCCCAGCTCCACCAAGAAGGCGCTCCGCAAGGCCGAGACGAAGGGAAGCGGCAGACGGGCCAACAACCGCCAGCACAGGCGACAGCTTCCACCGCGGCAAGCACTGCTGCCGCCTGGGAGCACTCACGCCGCCAAGGCATCGGAGCGGGCCCTCCCGCCACCGCTTCCTCCCCCCAAGCGGCCAAGGGAACCCTCCTCCGCCTCGTCACCGGGAGGCGAGCAGGTTGATCTCTCCGCTCAGCTCCGGCGAGGAAGATGAAGAGTAAGATTCTTTGCTGTACTTGTAGTTCTTCAATTTGTTGCTTTGTCTTGTATCTGATTTGTTTCCTCTCAACCCATTCCTTTTCGTGATGCTTGGCCTGAGAGCGTCGAAGAGAGCCAAGGTCCCGTGATTGTCATCGAGGACGAACCCACCATGGCAGCAGGAGGTGTGTCCGGACCACCTTGCCGGACTCAGGAACCCTTCCTCAAAGCAGCCCAAGCAGCAGCCCCCATCGTAAGTATATAGTTTACTTCCCGCCATTAGGCGTGCATGGGTGCTCTTTCTTTGCTGATATCTGACTGTTGGTTTGTGTAGGAGCAGAGCAGCCTCACCAAGAGTGCTCGGAAGCCGCTCCCGAAATGCCATCTGCTTCGACTACACCGCCAAGGGAGGATTCCCCAGCAAGGGAGCGTTCTCCGGCAAGGGAGACTTCTCCGGCAAGGGATAGTTCTCCGGCAAGGGATAGCACCAGCGACCCTCCGGTGGTTGAGACCACGGCTGCAGATCTTAGTACAGGTAATCCTCTTGCTTGAAAACTCCCCTTGTGTTCTTCTTCTTCTGACTTTCTTTTTGGATATTTGCTTGACTTTTTTTTTCTTTTTTGGTCGTCAGATCCATCTGCCACAGAGCCAATGGAGACCGAGGTCGCCGGCGAGGAGGACGCGCGCGGCAATACTGACGACGCCCCTGTCGCCGAAGAAGAAACCTGCGTTGACGATCCCGCCGACGAAGAGGCCGCCAAAGCTGCCGCCGCAGAAGCTGGAGAGGGGTCCGGCGATCGCACTAACGGCCCCGAGGCCGCAGGAGCGCCAGGCGCTATGCCGACCGCCGATCCCTCCGCCGCTGTTGCAGCATCAGGCTCCGAAGAGCCCTAGCCCGGCGCCTATTTGAAGGCCGGCGATGGCGTCTTCATCAAGCTTCCCTGGGCGTCGAGCTCCAGGGCGCCGATCGAAGGAGAGAACTTTGATGAAGAGTTGCTCGCCTCCGCTGGACTGACGCTGGTCGACGTGCCGGACAGCAGCAGCGGCGAGCCAGAGGAGGAGCAGCTGCTGCGGAAGTTGTTGTCGCTCTACCGCGCCCGACAAGCAAAACTGGTGTCCCGAGAAGCGCTTGTCGCGAAGGCGGGAGCAGACATCGAGAAGCGCGCGGAGGAGCTCCGGGGCCTCAACCAGGAAGCTCTCCGGTCCTTGGCAGAGGAGCGGGAGCGACTCGCCGAGGAGCGCAAAGCCTTCCTCCTCGAGAAGGCTGAAGTTGAAGAGCAACAGCGGCTTGCTGCCGAGAAGCTGTCTGCGCAGGAAAGCGATTTGGTGCAGCGGAAGGTCAACCTTGACAGCCATGAGGAGGAGCTTGCCACGCGCGAGCAAACATTTGGCGGGGCTCTCAAGGAAGCGAGGAGGATGCCGCAGCTGCCGAGGCCGCCAAGAAGGAGCTGGAGACGAAGGTGACGAGCCGGAGGCCAATCTCAAGGAGAGCGGCGAGGAGCTTGCTGCACTCAAGCGTGAGCGCGAGAAGGACGCCTACACCCTTGGTGAGCTGCAGGTCGTCGCTCGCCGAGAGGAGCAAGGAGCTTAGCGCCGCCAAGGACTCCAATGCAGATCTTGAGTTGAAGCCGACCACCTTGACTCGAGACGCTGGACGGCGCCTGGGAGCAGGAGGTGGCCTTGAAGGAGAAGATCAAGGCCGACGAGGTGCTGTCATGGCGAGCTTTGCCGCCTGTAACACTTTTAGGAGAATGTGGAGCACTTGGACCGAGGGTCTCGTGGATGTTGCCGCAGCCATCGACAGGAGCCTTGCGCACTGGGATGGAGGATCTCGGTATTCCTCCGATGAGCACCTCCAACCCAGCGCCAAGCTCAGCTTGTTCTTCAAAGGCGTGGCGACGGCCCTCCAAGAATCTCGGAAGAGATCCCAAAGCAGCTGGCCGACGAGTCGCGCCCGATCTGCGAGGAGCTCTTCAAAAATCAGCGATGAAGGTGGCCTTCCGCAATCCAGGCCTCAACCTCACCAACGCCCTCAAGACCTTGCCGCGGATGCCGATGTGGAAGCGCCAAGACCCTTGTCACACCCATTGTGGACAAGGTGAGCAAGATCAAGAGGGTTGAGGGTGATCACGTAGATTAGGCCGCCCGTTTTCTCTTTTTCTTGCCGCTGCTGGTCATGTTATGAGAACAATCTATTAGAGCTGTGACAAGCTATCTTGTAATATAACTCTATTTCGGTAGTGATTGCTATGTTATTTCCTTTACTTGATTCCTTCCTTTGTATGTTTTGCCCCACGCTTTTAGGGAACTTGTCGGCGCTGGCACCTTAGTCATGAAGCTGAGTGCGTGAGACGTCAAGAGCTCGTCTGGCGGTGCCGCCACCGACAAGAAACCTTGTCGCAACTAGTCGCAGCTCACTTAAGTTGTTGAGCGGACTCAAACAAAGTAAGGGCGCAACTAGCTACGAGTTGGTTCCTCCGCACAGGTTTTCTATACAAAGCACGGTCGCTCGAGGAGAATAACTTAAAATTTAAAACTGATTGCTCAAATTTTATCAACTTAGCTTTTCTGTTGTTTGCTTCCCGGTAAGGCTTAAACTTCCTCGAGCGACGCTGGTCCACAGCATTATCTTCTCCTTTCCCCGGCAAACTTGTGGGCGAGGAACCTTCCTTTTTGAGAAAGAGAAAGAAGAGAAAATAAAGATATGGAGCCTTGCGCTCGTTATTGCTTATCGGGGTAGGCGCCACAAAGTGTCGATAACGATGCAAAAATAAAGTAGAAAGCATGAATTGACAAGATGTGCGGAGCACATGAGCTTTACTTATGCACGGGTCTCGCTCGGCTTTGTACAAAGGATTACATGCAACATCGGCAAGACTTGTACAAAAGGTGGTTGCTGGAACAGGTTCGCAACCGCGCCTCTGGGTAAAACTTACGAAGATGCTCAATGTTCCAGGAGTTGCTCACCGAATGCCATCTTCGGTCTCAAGGCGGACAGCACCAGTGCCCATCGACTCGCTTTCACCCGTAAGGACCTTCCCACTTCAAGGCCAACTTGTTAGGAATTCTTGGCGGACTGAACACGCCAAGAACAAGGTCGCCTTCCTCGAGACTTCGGCACTAACTTTGTGGCTATGGTAGCGGCGCAAAGCTTGCTGGTATCGAGCAGCTCAGACAAGCGCTCGAGGACGGTCCTCCTCAAGGAGCAAGTCGTCATCTTGTCGCAATCGCTCTTGCTCAAGCTCATCATAAGCGAGCACTCGAGGTGACCCGTATACGAAGTTACGTGGGGAGAACTGCCTCTGCTCCATAGACTAGAGTGAAAGGTGTCCGCCGATAGCTCGATTTGGCGCCGCCCTGATCGACCAAAGAACCACCGCAGCTCCTCAATCCAGCTTTCTTCCGCACTTGTGCAGCCTGTCGAAAGTCCTGGTCTTGAGCCCAGCAGCACTTCAGCATTCGCCTCTCCGCTTGACCGCTACTTCTCGGATGAGCAATGAAGCGAAGCGGAACCTTGGCGCCAAGACCTTGGACGATCGCATGAAGGTGCGGCTCGTGGAATTGCGTGCCGTTGTCGGTGATGATCCTGTTAGGGATCCCAAACGACAAACAATTGACCAAGAATTTGATCACTGACCGTGCTGTCACCTTCCTCATCGCTTCCACTTCCGCCACTTTGTGAACTTGTCGATTGCAACGCATAAGTACTCAAAGCCCCGACAGCTCGGGAAAAGGGCCGAGGATGTCGAGCCCCTGCATCAAAATGGCCAGGATAAAGGGATCGCCGGAGAGCTTGAGCTGGCTGGTGTATCTCGCTTGGAATGGAACCGCACGCTTCACACTTGGTTACTTGTGCGCTTGCATCTCGAGGGCTGTCGCCAAAAGAAACCTTGCCAGAATGCTTTGCCGGCAAGTGCTCTTGCGCCAATTTGGCGACCACATATGCCTCCATGTATCTCTGCCAACAACTTTTGTCCGTCTTCCCGGTGAATACACTTCAATTTCACGCTGTTGAGTGTTGTTCTGTACAGTGTGTTGTCGACAAACTGGTACATACTTGACTGCCGGGCTACTCTTTCCGCTTCTTCTTGCTCTTCGGGAAGTTCTCCTGTCTGAAGGAAATGGACAATCTGCTGTGCCCATGCTGGAGCTTGCGGCTCGACAACAAGGACTAAAGGCACATCTGCTGCTGCGAGAACATCCGCTTCTACGGCGAGAACCTGCGGCTCAGCCGGAGCTTGACGTTCCCCGGCAAGCTTGCCGGAGCAAAACTTGTCGGGAGCGCTCGCTTCAACGGAACAAACCCTAGGGCTTGTCGGGCAGATCGCTCCTCAAGCCTCTTGGTGTTGATCTTGGGGACCTTCTTGGCGGCGGCTTCGGGAGCTCTGCCGGAAAATAATCACCGAAATCAACTTCCTCTTCTTGTTTTGCCCAGTTGATGGCGCATGACGGTTGAGTCAGTTTGAGCACAAAGATCCCTGGTTCCATGGTAACTTAAGCGCGGCGACTTCGACGAGCCATCTGCAATGTCGTTCTGCGCTCTTGGAACATGTTCCATCTGTAGGCCGTCAAAGTGCTCTTCTAGCTTTCTCACTTCATCAACATAAGCTTCCATCAATGGACTCTGATAACTCTTGTTCACTTGGCGGACGACAAGCTGTGAGTCACCCCTGACAATGAGCTTCTTGATCCCAAGGTCTGCTGCGATCCTGCGACCGGCAAGCAAACCTTCATACTCTGCTATATTATTCGTTGCTTGCTCCTTGGGAAAGTGCATCTGAACTACGTACTTGAGGTGCTCTCCGTGGTGCAACAAGTAGCACGCCCAAGACCGGCACCTTGCAACGAGAAGGCACCATCAAAGTACATCAGCCACTCTTTGCTTGCTTCCTTGACGGGATGCTCGCTTCGAATTTCTTCATCTTGTGTTGGCGCCCATTCTGCTATGAACTCCGCCAATGCTCTGCTTTGGATAGTTGAAGTGCTCTCAAACTTGAGGCCAAAGCTTGACAGTTCCAGTGCCCACTCGACAATCCTGCCTGTTGCTTCTGGATTTTGCAGTATCCTCTTCAGCGGAAAACGAGTGACGACTGTGATCTCATGTGCTTGGAAGTAATGGCGCAGCTTTCTCGAGGCCATGAGAAGGCCGAAAAGCAATTTCTGCACACCAGAGTACCTTGACCTAGCCCCCTGCAGAAGGGAGCTGACAAAGTAAACTGGGCGCTGCACCATTCTTTTCTGCATCTTTTCACATGCCTGCGCAGATCCATCTTTGTCGGGACTAGAGCTTGCCGGTGAAGTCCCTTGCTTGTCGCTGGATGCGTCTGCCGTGGTTGCTGGCTCATCATCCGCCTCCCTCTCCGCTACTAACGCAGCACTAACCACTTGATTGGTTGCCGCTATATATAGCAGCAACTTCTCTTGTGGCCTAGGTGCGACAAGTGTTGGAGTGGAGGACAGATATCTCTTTAAGTCTCTGCAGCGCAGCCTCCGCTCGAGTCCATTTCATTGGACCTGCCTTTTCAATATTTTGAAAAATGGCAGGCGCGCTCAATGCACCTAGAGATAAACCTACTAAGAGCAGCTACGCAACCGCAAGTCTTCGTACATCCTTGACGCGCTTTGGTGCTTCAATCTGCTCAATGGCCTTGATCTTGTCGGGATTGGCTTCAATTCCCGCTGAGACACGAAGAACCGAGAAGCTTGCGGAGGGAACTCCAAACACACACTTCTCGGGGTTAAGCTTGAGGTTGATCTTGCGCAGATTTGCAAAGGTTTCGTCTAAATCTTGAATCGAGTCGCCTTGTCCTTGCTTTTGACCACTATGTCATCCATGTAGGCTTGCACATTTCTGTGTATTTGCGGCTCAAAAGCGTCATGGACTACTCTTGCAAATGTTGAACCAGCATTCTTTAATCCGAAAGGCATCCGTGCGAAGCAAAGATGTGCCACATGGGGTGATGAATGCGGTCTTCTCCTCATCCTCTTCTGCCATGAAGATCTGATGGTACCACGAGTATGCATCAAGAAATGAAAGCAAGTCACATCCGCCGTGGAGTCAACAATCTGGTCGATCGCGCGGCAAGGGAAATGGGTCTTTGGGACAAGCTTTATTAACATCGGTAAAGTCGATACAAAGCCTCCATTTCCGCTTGCCTTGGCGCACGACTACAGGATTGGCCACCACGAGGATGGAGCACTCCTCGACAAGGCTTGCTGCTTCCAATTTCTTGATTTCTTCTGCGATGAATTCTTGGCGCCCACCGCCGCTGCTTCGACTTTCTCGCTTGACGGGCCGCGATGAGGACAGACGGCAAGATGGTGCTCGATTACTTTCACAGGAACACCGGGATGTCGACGGTTGCCATGCAAATACGTCGACGTTACCCGGAAAGCAACGAGCCGCTTCCTATTTAGGATCGAGAGTGGCACTGATGGTGAAGGTACCACCAGCGCCATCCTCCTTGGCGGACACCTTCTTGGTCTCTGGTGGAGCTGCCATTGTCTTCTTACACTTGCCTGTGGAGCTCGATGGTGCGTCCTCGACGGTAGCGCAGCACTCCGGGGAGGTGCGCTTGCCGGAGTGGGCATCAGAACTCTTGCCGGACTTGGTCTTCTTCTTCGCCCCGGGAGCTTCAACGGCAAGTGACTTGCGATCTGTTGCGGTTGCTGCTTCCCGGTAGATCTTGTCGGCGCAGATAAGAGCGTCCTTCTTGTCGCCAGGGACAGAGATGACACTTATCGGGCCTGGCATCTTCAACATGTTGTATGCATAGTGAGAGGCTGCCATTAATTTGGCGAGTGCTGGACGACCAAGTATCCCATTGTAAGGCAATGGGAAGTCGGCAACGTGAAAAGTGACCCTCTCAGTCCTAAAGTTCAACTCGCTGCCAAACGTCACCGGCAACGTGATCTTTCCCTTCGGCTTGCTCCTTCCTGGATTGATTCCTTGGAATGTGCCGGTCTCTTTGAGCTCGCCATCGTGGATCCGGAGTTTCGGATTACCGCGGAGGAGATCAGGTTCAAGCCGCCCCGCCACAACTAGCATCTTAGTGACCTTGAGGTTGCGGATAGTTGGTGAAACCAACATCGGCAAGCACCGACCGCAGTTATGCGATCAGGGTGGTCCTCAATATCAAAGATGATAGGCGTGCTGGACCATTTCAGAGGCTTGCGTGACTCGACGGGTGGTTCTGCCGCATTGACTTCCCGCACCCACTGCTTGAGCTGGCGGTGTGAAGTATGCAGAGAAGCACCGCCAACAACGCACAAGACTTCGTGGCTTTCGAACTCCTGCTCATCGGCCTCGCCATCATCCATATCTTCATCGCCGCCGTCATCTTCATCCTTGTCGCGCCGCTGGGAGGTCTGTCTCCTTGCCGCTGCTTGGCCTTGCCGCGCGTCCTCCTCGGCCGGGCGCTTTCTTGCTGGCTCCTCCAGCACCTTCCTGGCCTTCTCCTTGTCGCGTCGCTCAGATTCAGCCTTTTGCTGCTCGACAAGCTGCTCGACCTTCTTGTAGCTCGAGGTCATGGCCCTTGGTGCGGTGGATCTTGCAAGATCGCTTGTTGGTGCCGTCCCGCTTGTCGGCGACCGCCACAGCTCGGCAGTTGGTGCCGCGGCAATCTCCTTACCGAGCTACCAGCTTTGGCTTTCTTGGCGCCACCTCCGCTGCCGGACTGCTCAACGACTAGCACATCTTTGCCTTTCTTTTTCCTGTTGTTCCGCCGCCGGTTTTTCTTTGCCGGGGCAGCCTCCTCACTATCGATCCTCCCGCTTCTATATTCTCTCCGGGAGTTTCCTCCCTTCCTCAAAGACGCGTGCACTTGTCGGCCAGGCATATAGCTCACCGACGCTCTCGATCTTGCACATCGCCATCTCCTCCGCATCCTGCGGTTTCGCACGTTTTGATGGAATGTGCTGATTACCGCGGCAGGGTGGACATCTGGTATGTTGTGTTGTACGCGGCTGAATCTCTGAATGTACTTGCGCAGGGGCTCTCCTTCCTTCTGGGCGAGCAGATGAAGGTCGCTCTCTTGGCCATGAGGCTTGTGGCCGCCTGTAAAGGCGCCGACAAACTGATGGCATAAGTCTGCCCAGGAGGATATGGAGTTGTCCAGCAAGTGCATGAGCCAGGATCTGACATTGGGCTTGAGTACCAGCGGGAAGTAGTTGGCCAGGATCTTGTCGTCCCGCCCCCCGGCAGCTTGCACCGCGATGGTGTAGATGCTGAGGAACTCCGATGGATGCGTCTTGCCGTCGTACTTCTCTGGTACGTCTGGCTGGAAATTCTTCGTGGTGGGCCACTGGACTTGCCGCAGCTCACGAGTGAACGCAGGGAAACCTACCGCGTACGGCAAGTCGCCTGGTTCCCCTGGCGCATGCATGTCGACAGTGGACCCAGCGCGCTGGTCGGATTGACGCCGCGCTTCTCTTCGGCGCTCGATGCGAGTTCGAGCATCTTCTTTCTGTCGTTCGTGAAGAACTTGGCGCTGATTGCGACGAGCTCGTGGATCCGATGATGCGGTGGAGTCGCTGTCGAGGTGGATCCGACGAGTTGGCGATCTTGGCCTTCGGGGTGGAGAGTGCATGGTGGTTGCACCCCCACCGGTTTCATCGCCATCGGCTCGTGCCTGGCAGTCCTGCCGTGGCAGCGATGTACTCGGCTGCCGCGGAGTGTCGCCGTTGGCAAAGCCGATTAGACTCTGAATAGTGGCCCTCCATTCATCGACCTTGTCTGCCGTTGGAGGGTAATCTAGAAGCAGTTGAGCTCTCGCCAAAGCTTCTGCTGGAGTGGTGGGCGGCGTGGGCGAACGGCGCGAGGAGCGGATATGCTCGGACTTCTAACTATGTTAGAAGGAGCAGATCCCGCCCAGCGACCGCGCCTCGCTTCGTGCCAGCCTGTTGGCGTGCATGCTGGTCTTGAGCATCCCGAGATCCACCAGCTCGATCTTGGTCCAACGAACGATGGCATCGCGACACCATAACGCTGCCGGTCCCGCCTCCTGAGATGGGCGCGGTGCATGCACGGACGCCGAGGTCTGCGCAGCCTTGTCCTTGGACTTGGCAGCACCATGGGCTCCCTCGTCGACGCCCGTTCTTCCGCCGGCGTCTACCCCACCACCCGTTTGCTCCGGTGGTGTTGGGATCGACGTGGACGGATCAGCTGCCGCCGAAGCCTTCTTCTTCGGTGGCATGTCGATGAAGAAGATGAAGATCTGGCTCGTGTGAACGTCGGATCAGGTTCACACAATCTCGACGCCCCCTACCTGGCGCGCCAAAGATGTCGGGGAAGCTGACCCACGAACACCTATGGGACCGGCGGACCGAGCCCCTTTTCGGTTCGGCGGGGGGCGGAGATCGCACGAAGAGCAGATCGAGGCGAAGCACACGAGCAGTTTACCCAGCTTGGAGTTCTCCGAGAGATAACACCCTACTGCTGCATGTCCGAAAGTGTATTGAGTTCTTGCTTGGGAGCGCTGAGTGCTACAGTGCACACCAGCTGCTAACGAGACCTAGCGTGAGTGTTTTCTACCTTCCAACCCCCCTCTACGTTGCGCATGGGCCTCCTTTTATATGCTCAAGGGGTCTCCGATAGGTGGCAATGTAGACAAGGGTAAAAATGGAAAAGGAATTGCGGTTGGTACAGCTACCTGTACAGTGTATCATACCTAACCCTGACGGAAGGGGACAAAGGCATTAAATGCCCGTCTATGTCGCCCAAACAATGCAAACAGGGACCGTCTGGGGCGCCACCGCTGCCACGATGGCAATCTTGTCATTGCTTGCCACACCGCTCGCTGGTCGCCTGAGCTCTTGCCACGCTGCGCTTGGAAAGATCTCAAGGCGACACGCTGGTGGATGTCTTGGAGCGCAGTACTGAGTGGTAGTTTGTCATGCAAGCGCCTTTGCCGCGGTCGTTGTCTTGTCGCGTCCCGGAAGCTTGTCGCCATCGGGTCTTGCCGGACGCTGGCGCTGTCATGCAAGTTCCTTGAGATGCCTTGGTTGGCCTTCCCGGCAAGCTCCTCTTGCCGGGCCTTGTCTCCTAGATGCCTTGGGTGGCCTTCCCGGCAAGCTCCTCTTGCCGGAGCCTTATCTCCTTGGCTTGAATACTTTGTTCTTGAATGGCTCCAAAGGAACCAAGGAGGACCTTGGCGGTCACCGGCAAGCCTTGCCGCGGGGTGCTGCAACTGCCCGTGCACAAGTTCGGGATACAAGGGTACCCCTACTCTAGTACACCGACAAGTTGATAGTAGCAATTATGTGGACTGGGTCCGTAAACTGAGGATTGTCCTCATTGCTGCGTAGAAGGCTTATGTCCTTAATGCACCGCTCGGTGTGCTGAACCTCGAACGCCGCTCATGGATGTTGCGAACATCCGACATACACGCTTTGATGACTACGTGATAGTTCAAGAATGTTAAACGGTTTAGAATTGAGGCGCTAAAGACGTTTTAGAAGCGTCATGAACATATGAGATGTTCCAAGGGCTGAAATTGGGATTTCACGCTGTGCTCACGCCAAGAGGTATAAGACCTCCGACGAGCTTCTTAGCCTACAAACTAAGGGAGAAAAGCTCAATCGTTGAGCTTGTACTCAGATTGTCCGGGTACAACAATCACTTGAATCGAGTGGGAGTTAATCTTCCGATGAGATAGTGATGTTTCTCCAAAGACATTGCCACCAAGCTACTAGAGCTTCGTGATGAACTATAACATATCAGGGATAGATATGATGATCCTTGAAATATTCACGATGTTTGACACCGCAAAAGTAGAAATCAAGAAGGAGCATCAATTGTTGATGGTTAGTGAAACCACTAGTTTCAAGAAGGGCAAGGGCAAGAAGGGGTACTTCATGAAACGGCAAATCAGTTGTTTCTCCAGTGAAGAAACCCAGGGTTGAACCCAAACCCGAGACTAAGTGCTTCTGTAATGAGGGAACGGTCACTGAAGCAGAACTACCCTAGATACTTGGTAGATGAGAAGGCTGGCAAGGTTGCCAGAAGTATATTGGATATACATTGCATTAAATGTGTACTTTACTAGTACTCCTAGTAGCACCAGGGTATTAAGATACCGGTTCGGTTGCTAAGTGTTAGTAACTCGAAATAAAAGAGCTACGGAATAAACGGAGACTAGCTAAAGGTGAGATGACGATGTGTGTTGGAAGTGTTTCCAAGGTTGATGTGATCAAGCATCGCCTGCTCCCTCTACCATCGAGATTGGTGTTAAACCTAAATAATTGTTATTTGGTGTTTGCGTTGAGCATAGCCATGATTGGATTATGTCTATCGCAATACGGTTATTCATTTCAGGATAATAATGGTTACTCTATTTATTTGAATAATACCTTCAATGGTCTCGCACCTAAAAGAATGGTTTATTGAATCTCGATCGTAGTGATACACATGTTCATGCCAAAAGATATAAGATAGTAATGATAGTACCACCTGCTTGTGGCACTGCCATTTGAGTCATATTGGTATAAAACGCATGAAGAAGCTCCATGTTGATGGATCTTTGGACTCACTCGTTTTTGAAAAGTTTGAGACATGCGAACCATGTCTATTGGTATGTGCGCATGAAGAAACTCCATGCATATGGATCATTTGGACTCACTTGATTCTAAATCACTTGAGACATGCAAATCATACCACATGGGCAAGATGACTGAAAAGCCTCGTTTTCAGAAAGATGGAACAAGAGAGCAACTTGTTGGAAGTAATACATTTTGATGTGTGCTGTCCAATGAGTGCCAAGGCACGCAGTGGATATTGTTATGTTCTTACTTCACAGATGATTTGAGTAGATGCTGAGTATATTTAATTGATGAAACACAAGTCTGAATTATTGAAAGGTTCAAGTAATTTCAGAGTGAAGTTGAAGATCATCGTGACAAGAGGATAAAATGTCTATGATATGATCATAGAGATGAATATCTGAGTTACGAGTTTGGTACACAATTAAGACCTTGTGGAAATTGTTTCACAACTAATACCGCCTGGAACACCATAGAGTGATGGTGTGTCCGAACATCATAGCTGCACCCTATTGGATATGGTGCATACCATGATGTCTCTTATCGAATTACCACTATCGTTCAGGGTTAGGCACTAGAGACAACCGCATTCACTTTAAATAGGGCACCACGTAATTCCATTGAGATGACACCGTATGAACCATGGTTTAGAGAAACCTAAGCTGTCATTTCTTGAAAGTTTGGGGCTGCGACGCCTATGTGAAAAAGTTTCATCCTGATAAGCTCAAACCCAAAGCGGATAAATACATCTTCATAGGACACCCAAAACAGTTGGGTATACCTCCTAATTCAGACCCGCAAGCAAAAGTGATTGTTTCTAGAAACGGGTCCTTTCTCGAGGAATAGTTTCTCTTGAAAGATTTGAGTGGGAGGATGGTGGAGACTTGATAAGGTTATTGAACTATCACTTCAACCAGTGTGTAGCAGGGCACAGGAAGTTGTTCCTGTGGCACCTACACCAACTGAAGTGGAAGTTGATGATAGTGATAATGAAACTTCGGATCAAGTCACTACCAAACCTCGTAGGACGACAAGGATAGGTACTGCTTTAGAGTGGTACGGTAATCCTGTTTTGGAGGTTATGTTGCTAGACATCAATGAACCTACGAGCTATGGAGAAGCGATGGTGGGCCCGGTCGCTCGGATTCCGACAAATGGCTCAAGGCCATAAAATCTGAGAGAGGATCCATGTATGAAAACAAAGTGTAGACTTTGGAAGAACTACTTGATGGTCGTAAGGCTGTTGGGTACAGATGGATTTTTAAAAGGAAGACAGACAATGATGGTAAGTATCACCATTAAGAAAGCTCGACTTGTCATTAAGATGTTTTCCGACAATTTCAAGGAGTTGATCATGATGAGACTTTCTCACCAGAGCGATGCTAAGAGTCTGTTGGAATTATATTAGCAATTATCGCATGATTTATGAAATCTTGCAGATAGGATGTCAAAACATTATTTCCTCGACGATATTCTTGAGGGAAGGTTGTATGTGATACAACCAGAAGGTTTTGTCAATCCTGATAGATGCTAACAAGTATGCAAAGCTCCAACAATCCTTCTAAGGACTGGAGTAAGCATCTCGGAGTTGGAATATACGCTTTGATGAGATGATCAAAGATTTTGGGTTTATACAATGTTTATGAGAAACTTGTATTTCCAAAGAAGTGAGTGGGAGCACTATAGAATTTCTGATGAGTATATGTTATTGACATATTGTTGATCAGAAATGATGTAGAATTTCTAGACATCATATAGGGTTATTTGAAAAGTGTTTTTCAATGGAAAACCTGGATTAAGCTACTTGAACATTGAGCAACAAGATCTATAAAGATAGATAAAAAACGCTTAATAGTACTTTCAAATAAATACATACCGTGACGAGATTTTGAAGAAGTTCAAAATAGATCGACAAAGAAGGAGTTCTTGGCTGTGTTATAACGTATGAGTATTGAGAAAGACTCAAGACCTGATCACGGCAGAAAAGAGAGAAAGGACGAAGGTCGTCCCCTATGCTTTAGACGTAGGCTCTACAATATGCTATGCTGTGTACCGCACCTGAAGTGTGCATTGCCATGAGTCAGTCAAGGGGTACAAGTGTGATCCAGGAATGGATCACAGGATAGCAATCAAGGTTATCCTTAGTAACTAGTGGACTAAGGAATTTTCTCGATTATGGGGGTGGTAAAAGAGTTCATCATAAAGGGTTATGCCGATGCAAACTTTGACACTAATCCAGATTATTCTGAGTAGTAAACCGGATTCGTATAGTAGAACAGTTATTTGGAATAGCTCCAAATAGAGCGTGGTAGCTGCATCTAGGAGATGACATAGAGATTTGCAAAGCACACACGGATCTGAAAGGTTCAGATCCTTAACTAATAACCTCTCTCACAAGCGAGATATGATGAAACCCCATGGGTGTTGATTCATTACAATCACATAGTGATGTGAACTAGATTGTTGACTCTAGTGCAAGTGGGAGACTGTTGGAAATATGCCCTAGAGGCAATAATAAAATGGTTATTATTGTATTTCCTTGTTCATGATAATTGTCTATTGTTCATGCTATAATTGTATTAACTGGAAACCGTAATACATGTGTGAATACATAGGCCACAACATGTCCCTAGTGAGCCTCTAGTTGACTAGCTCGTTGATCAATAGATGGTTATGGTTTCCTGACCATGGACATTAGATGTCATTGATAACGGGATCACATCATTAGGAGAATGATGTGATGGACAAGACCCAATCCTAAGCATAGCACAAGATCGTGTAGTTCGTTTGCTAATGCTTTTCTAATGTCAAGTATCATTTCCTTAGACCATGAGATTGTGCAACTCCCGGCTACCATAGGAATGCTTTGGGTGTGCCATACGTCACAACGTAACTGGGTGGCTATAAAGGTGCACTACGGGTATCTCCGAAAGTGTCAGTTGGGTTGGCACGAATCGAGACTGGGATTTGTCACTCCGTATGACGGAGAGGTATCTCTGGGCCCACTCGGTAATGCATCATCATAATGAGCTCAATGTGACTAAGTAGTTAGTCACGGGATCATGCATTATGGAACGAGAAAAGTGACTTGCCGGTAACGAGATTGAACGAGGTATTGGGATACCGACGATCGAATCTCGGGCAAGTAACATACCGATTGACAAAGGGAATTGCATACGGGATTGCTTGAATCCTTGACATCATGGTTCATCCGATGAGATCTTCGTGGAACATGTGGGAGCCAACATGGGTATCCAGATCCCGCTGTTGGTTATTGACCGAGAACGCCTCGGTCATGTTCGCATGGTTCCCGAACCCGTAGGGTCTACACACTAAGGTTCTGATGACGCTAGAGTTGTTATGGGAAATAGTATGTGGTTACCAAGGTTGTTCGAGTCTCGGATGAGATCCCGTACATGACGAGGAGCTCCGGAATGGTCCGGAGGTGAAGATCGGTATATTGGACGAAGGGTATTGGAGTCCGGAATTGTTCCGGGTGTACCAGGTGATGACCAGCGTGTCCGAAAGGGGTTTCGGAGGCCCCGGCAAGCGTTGGGGGGCCTTATGGGCCAATGGGAGAGGGCACATCAGCCCACTAAGGGGCTGAGTGCCCCTCCCACCCCATCTCACGTAACCAGGAGAGGTGGGGGCGCCACCCCTAGGGAAGCCGCCCCTCCCGGCTTGGGGGGCAAGTTTCCTAGGTGGTGGGGGCGCCCAAACCCATCTAGGGTTTCCCCTGTGGCCACTGCCCCTCCCCTAGGGAACCCTAGGGCGCCTCCCCCTCCTGCCTTCCCCCTATATATAGTGAGGGAGAGAGAGGGCAGCCGCACCCTTCCCTTGGCGCAGCCCTCTCCCTCCTCCAACACCTCCTCCTCCTCCGTAGTGCTTGGCGAAGCCCTGCCGGAGAACCACGAGCTCCATCACCACCATACCGTCGTGCTGTCGGAGTTCTCCCTCAACTTCTCCTCTCCCCTTGCTGGATCAAGAAGGAGGATACGTCCCCGGGCTGTACGTGTGTTGAACGCGGAGGCACCGTTGTTTGGTGCTTAGATCGGATTCGGCCGCGATCTGAATCGCTTCGTGAACGACTCCACCGACCGCGTTCTTGTAACGCTTCCGCTTAGCGATCTTCAAGGGTATGAAGATGCACTCCCTCTCTCTCTCGTTGCTAGTCTCTCCATAGATTGATCTTGGTGATGCGTAGCAAATTTTGAATTTCTGCTACGTTCCCCAACACTCGGTTCAACTAAAGTAGGAGAAACTGACACCCGCCAGCCACCTATGTGCAAAGCACGTCGGTAGAACCAGTCTCGCGTAAGCATACGCGTAATGTCGGTTCGTGCCGCTTCATCCAACAATACCGCCGAACCAAAGTATGACATGCTGGTAAGTAGTATGACTTGTATCGCCCACAACTCACTTGTGTTCTACTCGTGCATATAACATCTACGCATAAAACCTGTTCGGATGCCACTGTTGGGGAACGTAGTAATTTCAAAAAAATTCCTACGCACACGCAAGATCATGGTGATGCATAGCAACGAGAGGGAAGAGTATCGTCCATGTACCCTCGTAGACCGTAAGCGGAAGCGTTAGCACAACGCGGTTGATGTAGTCGTATGTCTTCACGACCCGACCGATCCAAGTACCGAACGTACGACACCTCCGAGTTCAGCACACGTTCAGCTCGATGACGTCCTGTGAACTCCGATCCAGCAGAGCTTCACGGGAGAGTTCCGTCAGCACGATGGCGTGATGACGGTGATGATGTTGCTACTGACGCAGGGCTTCGCCTAAGCACCGCTATGATATGACCGAGGTGGATTATGGTGGAGGGGGGCACCGCACATGGCTGGGAGAGATCAACTTGTGTGTCTATGGGGTGCCCCCTGGCCACGTATATAAAGGATGGAGGGAGGAGGAGGCCGGCCCTCATAGGGCACGCCCAAGTGTGGAGTCCTACTAGGACTCCCTAGTCCTAGTAGGATTCCACCTCCCATATGGAATAGGAAAAGGGAAGGAAAAGGAGAAGGAAGGAAGGGGCGCCTCCCTAGTCCACCCGACCAGTCCATGGGGAGGTGCGCCACCCTTCAAGGTCTTTCTCTCCTTTCCCGTATGGCCCATTAAGGCCCAATACGAATTCCGTAACTCTCCTGCATCGTAAAATACCTGAATCACTCGAACCTTTCGATGTCCGAATATAGTCGCCCAATATATCGATCTTTATGTCTCGACCATTTCGAGACTCCTCGTTATGTCCCTGATCTCATCCGGGCTCAACTACCTTCGTGCATCAAAACACATAAACTCATAATACAAATCGTCACGAGCGTTAGCGTGCAGGACCCTACGGGTTCGAGAACTATGTAGACATGACCGAGACTGTTTCTAGTCAATAACCAATAGCGGAACCTGGATGCTCAGATTGGCTCCTACATATTCTCGAAGATCTTTATCGGTCAAACCGCATAACAACATCGTTGTTCCTTTGTCATCGGTATGTTACTTGCCGAGATTCGATCGTCGGTATCTCAATACCTAGTTCAATCTCATTACGCAAATCTCTTTACTCGTTCCATAATACATCATCCAACAACTAACTCATTAGTCACATTGCTTGCAAGGCTTATAGTGATGTGCATTACGAGAGGCCCGAGATACCTCTCCGACAATCGGAGTGACAAATCCTAATCTCGAATACGCCAACTCAACAAGTACCTTCAAGACACCTGTAGAGCACCTTTATAATCACCCAGCTTACGCCAGACATTTGGTAGCACACAAAGTGTTCCTCCGGTAAATGGGAGTTGCATAATCTCATAGTCATAGGAACATGTATAAGTCATGAAGAAAGCAATAGCAACATACTAAACGACCAAGTGCTAAGCTAATGGAATGGGTCAAGTCAATCACATCATTATACTAATGATGTGATCCCGTTAATCAAATGACAACTCATGTCTATGGCTAGGAAACTTAACCATCTTTGATTCAACGAGCTAGTTAAGTAGAGGCATACTAGTGACACTCTGTTTGTCTATGTATTCACACATGTATCAAGTTTCCGGTTAATACAATTCTACCATGAATAATAAACATTTATCATGATATAAGGAAATAAATAGTAACTTTATTATTGCCTCTAGGGCATATTTCCTTCAGCTATGTCCACATCAGCTAGAGCAGGTGACGACCACCTTTAGTCAGGATAGACTGTGCTTAAGTCCCCCTTCGAACTTGTCGTTGTGTGGCTACCCTTCCCGCCAGTGTTTTCTGGGGAAGAGGAACAGGGCAGTATAAAAGGGGGCAAGGTGCCGCTGTAGGAGGAGGATCGATCGATCGGCCATTAGAGAGCTTCCCGGAACCCTAAAGCTTGTAATCACTTCCTTCCCACTAGAGCAATCCCAACGAAGCAGGACCTAGGGTTTTACACCGCAAGGTTGCCCGAACCTGGGTAACCGCTGTGTCACTGGCCCGGCCCCGCTATCTGATGGAAATATGCCCTAGAGGCAATAATAAAATGGTTATTATTATATTTCCTAAATGATGATAAAGGTTTATTATTCATGCTAGAATTGTATTGACCGGAAACTTAAATACATGTGTGGATACATAAACAAATACCAGTCTCTAGTAAGCCTCTACTAGACTTGCTCGTTGATCAAAGATGGTTAATGTTTCCTAACCATAGACATGAGTTGTCATTTGATAACGAGATCACATCATTAGGAGAATGATGTGATGGACAAGACCCATCCGTTAGCTTAGCATATGATCGTTCAGTTTATTGCGACTGCTTTCTTAATGTCAAATACATGTTCCTTCGACCATGAGATCATGCAACTCCCGGATACCGGAGGAATACCTTGTATGATATCAAACATCACAACGTAACTGGGTGATCATAAATATGCTCTACATGTATCTCCGAAGGTGTCTGTTGAGTTGGTGTGAATTGAGATTGGGATTTGTCACTCTGTGTATCAGAGAGGTATCTCTGGGCCCTCTCGATAATACACATCACAAGAAGCTTGCAAGCGGAGTGAGTAAGGAGTTAGTTGTAAGATGATGTATTACGGAACGAGTAAAGAGACTTGCCGGTAACGAGATTGAACTAGGTATAGAGATACCGACGATCGAATCTCGGGCAAGTAACATACCGATAGACAAAGGGAATTATGTATGTTGTCATAATGGTTCAACCAATAAAAGATCTTCATGGAATATGTAGGAATCATTATGGGCATCCAGGTCCCGCTATTGGTTATTGACTGGGGAGGTGTCTCGGTCATGACTACATAATTCCCGAACCCGCAGGGTCGCACGCTAAATGTTCGCTGACGCTAGAGTAGTATTGGGATATTTGATGAGTGGTAACCAAATATTGTTCGGAGTCCCAGATGAGATCGCGGACATCACTAGGAGTCTCGCAATGGTCGAGAGGTAAATATTTATATACGGGAAGTCATATTTTGGGTTCCGAAAAAAAGTGCAGTTTTTCGGTATTGTACTAGGAAGCTTCTAGAAGGTTCTGGAGGATTCCGGAGGGGTCCGGAAGTCCACAAGTGGGTCCACCACGACCCAAGGGCTAGCATGGGCTGCGGGGAGGTGCCCTGGCCTTATTGGGCTAGGCGCACCAAGTCCTCAAAAGCCCATGTGGCTAGGGAAGGCAAAAAAGGAAGGAGTCCTAGTAGGAATAGGATTGGACTTGTAGTCCAAGTCCTCTCCCCCTTAGCTGCACCCTAGGGATTGGAGGGGCTGTTTCCCACGCCCCTCCACCTATATATAGAGGGGAGGGGGCACCCCAAGAGGAAACACTAGGCCCTTGGCGCCCCTCTCTCTCTCGTTACTCCATAGTTCCACCGCCTCGTCCCGGCGACGCTTAGCGAAGCACTGTCGGTACTCCACCACCACCAATACCACCATGCCGTCGTGTTGGTTGTGATCCCATATAATTCTCCTCTCTTGCTTGCTAGATCAAGAAGGAGGAGACGTCATCGAGCCGCACGTGTGCTAAACTCGGAGGTGCCGTCCGTTCATCACTAGATCGGTTGGATCGTGATCGGATCGCGACGAGTCCGACTACATCAACCGCGTTGTCAAACGCTTCCGCTTACGGTCTATGAGGGTACGTAGACACACTATCCCCCACTCATTGCTATGCATCTCCATGGATAGATCATTGCATGTGCATATAATTTTTGGTTTTCCATGCAACGATTCCCTACGCTAGCTCGCTCTCGCTAAAGCCTCGCCATGGTTAGCTTCAGGGAAGGATAGGGTGGTAGGAATGAGTGCGCCCAGAGTTCAAACCTTTGGGTCCCCGGAGCTTGATTTCCGATAGTGCCGAGGTTGATGTTGTCATCACTTGGTTTCTGTGAAAGCAAACCCTTCATTTGACACAGAATAACCTCCATTGATTTTTAGTTTAACACTTGTCATCGGATCACCAACCAGTTCTCGCTTATTATGACAGTCAGTTTTTGGATTTCTCCACTGTGGTACTTAACCAGGTGAGCTAGAAGTACAATCGCAGTGGTTCTCCCTTTACCCTCCTAGCCGAACAATGCAAAACGTAAGAGGGCAAACACAGGAGCCGGGAAACCCAACTATTGACCAAAGTGGGTGTACAAAAGTAGGGGTCCTTTTTGTACCCCTTTACTTGTGCGCTGGCAACAAGAGCCACGCACTCCAAGAGCCGCTTAAGGGACACAAGAGGAAGCCAAGACACAAGACCACCAGAGCCGTGCTCAAGACCAGAAGCATGAAGAGCAGAAGGGTGAGGTGAAACTCCCCTGGCAAGGCCCTTGCCGGGGCGGCCTTCACAGCCCCGGCAAGAGCCTTGCCGGGGCAACTTACCCAACACCAACGAGGCTGCCACCCTTTAGTCTAAGAGTTCTGACGCCATCAACCGCATTGGAACCAAGGCTCGGGAGGTGCCTCCATGGTGGCATGCAGATCTTTGTGAAGAAAAAAGGCCTGCGAGGCCTAGGTAGGAACCAGAGGACAAGACGACAGTGGGGCTCCTTGCCGAGGATGCCCACGAGGCCCCCGCAAGGATCCTGCCGAAGATACCTACGAGACCCCGGCAAGACTCTTGCCGAGGGCATCCACAAGGCCCCGGCAAGACCCTTGTCGGGAATATCAGCAAGACCACGGCAAGGCCTTGCCACCCCGTCACCGCCCCAGCACAGCAGCCGACCCACCAACTAAGAAGGTACCCACGTGGCAGTACGTGGCTCCTAAGCCAACTAGTCAAGCACCTACGTGTTGGCATGCAGATCTTCGTGAAGACTCTTTCACCACACCAGCTCAGCAGCCTGCCGGCCTACATGGCGCTACATGCCTCGTTGGCCTGGACGCGTGGCGAAGCAAGGCGAAGCGGCGACGGACGGGACGGGCCCGTTGCCGTCCCCGATAAAGTAAGATGACACCTAAGTAGCGCAATTAATGTGTTTTGTCCTACGATGTCAGAGATAAACTCGACTACTGTACAACTTTCCACCTCCTGTGTGCCACTGTGGCAGCCCCTTTGACTATAAAAGGAGGCCCGTGGCGTACAAAGAGAGGATTCGGACTTTTTGGACCCTGCATGCTTTGTAGCTAGTCCAAGAACACCAGATAAACACAAGACAGCAAGAGTAGGCTATTACACATGACTCGCGGCCCGAACCTGGATAAATTTCCCGTGTTGATCTCTTAAACCCGCTCTTTCCGCAGCCCCGCGCCCGCCGGCCGTAGAAGGGATTCCCCGTGATCCCATAGGTGTCGTTCCCACCGACATCTTAGGCACGCCAGGTAGGGGGCGCAAGCTGTGAGAATCCGGTTTGAAGGTCAGTGCATCGACTTCATCATCACCATGGCCCCCAAGAGAAAGGGGATCATAGCGATCGGGTCGCTCGGAGCCGGCCCGTCCGCGCCAGCGCGGGCAGGTGACCGGGTGGCCACAGCTGGCGCCGAAGACGTGGCCCGCGAGCATCCACGACACTTGGGCGATCGGAGCCAGGCAAGCGGCATCGTTCGAATCCGAGATGATGAGCCGCACGCCGCTGGGTCTGGGGCGGGGCCTTGCTGCCCATGGGCGGCGCGGCAACCTCTACGGCGCCCCAGCTGGCACCCGCGCCGCGGCCTTTGCTACCTCTTGAGCATGCGTTGTTTTTTCCTTGAAGAGGAAAGGGTGATGTAGCAAAGTAGCGTAAGTATTTCCCTCAGTTTTTGAGAACCAAGGTATCAATCCAGTAGGAGACTACACGCAAGTCCCTCGTACCTGCACAAACAATCAAGACCCTTGCAACCAACGCAATAAAGGGGTTGTTAATCCCTTCACGGTCATTTGCAAAAGTGAGATCTGATAAAGATAATAAGATAAATACTTTTGGTATTTTTGTTGTAGAGATTGGAAAGTAAAGATTACAAAATAAACGGCGACAAAATTGGCAAGTTGACGGGAAACTAATATGATGTAAAATAGACCCGGGGGCCATAGGTTTCACTAGTGGCTTCTCTCAAGATAGCATAATATACGGTGGGTGAACAAATTACTATCGAGCAATTGATAGAAAAGTGCATAGTTATGAGAATATCTAGGCATGATCATGTATATAGGCATCACGTATGTGACAAGTAGACCGAAACGATTCTGCATCGACTACTATTACTCCACACATCTACTCCACACATCAACCGCTATCCAGCATGCATCTGGAGTATTAAGTTCATAAGAACAGAGTAACGCATTAGGCAAGATGACATGATGTAGAGGGATAAACTCAAGCAATATGATTTAAACCCCATATTTTTATCCTCGATGGCAACAATACAATACGTGCCTTGCTGCCCTTTCTGTCACTGGGAAAGGACACCGCAAGATTGAACCCAAAGCTAAGCACTTCTCCCATTGCAAGAAAGATCAATCTAGTAGGACAAACCAAACTGATAATTCGAAGAGACTTGCAAAGATATTAAATCATGCATATAAGAATTCAGAGAAGAATCAAATATTGTTCATAGATAATCTTGATCATAAACCCACAATTCATCGGATGTTGACAAACACACCGCAAAAAGAATTACATCAAATAGATCTCCAAGAAGATCGAGGAGAACTTTGTATTGAGATCCAAAGAGAGAGAAGAAGCCATCTAGCTAATAACTATGGACCCGAAGGTCTGTGGTAAACTACTCACACATCATCGAAGAGGCTATGGTGTTGATGTAGAAGCCCTCCGTGATCGATTCCCCCTCCGGCGGAGCACCGGAAAAGGCCCCAAGATGGGATCTCGCGGGTACAGAAGGTTGCGGCGGTGGAAATAGGGTTTCGTGGTGCTCCTGGATGTTTTTAGGGTATATGAGTATATATAGGCGAAAGAAGTAGGTCAGTGGAGCCAGGTGGGGGGCACGCCTACCCCCCTGGGCGCGCCCTCCTACCTCGTGGCCGCCTCATTGCTTCCTTGACGCCCGCTAAAAGTCTCCTGGATTGCGTTTGTTCCAAAAATGATCCTCGTGAAGGTTTCATTCCGTTTGGATTCCGTTTGATATTCCTTTTCTGCGAAACACTGAAATAGGCAAAAAAACAGCAATTTGCACTGGGCCTTCGGTTAATAGGTTAGTCCCAAAAATAATATAAAAGTGCATAATAAAGCCCATTAAACGTCCAAAACAGATAATATAAAGCATGGAACAATCAAAAATTATAGATATGTTGGAGACATATCAGCCTTCCCAGGGTGCGCGCGATGAGCGACACCGCGGTGACGGAGCCCCTGGGTACCGCCACAGAAAGAGCCCTGTGCGCCACTCGCGGGACGCACCAGGCCGGCGTGCGTGCTCAGATGCCAGCAGAAGCGGCGTGTGCTACCTCTTGAGCATTGCGTTGGTTTTTCCATGAAGAGGAAAGGGTGATGCAGCAAAATAGCGTAAGTATTTCCCTCAGTTTTTGATAACCAAGGTATCAATCTAGTAGGAGGTTATGCGCTAGTCCCTCGCACCTACACAAAACAAATAAATCCTCGCAACCAACACGATAAGGGGCTGTCAATCCCTTCAGGGTCACTTACGAGAGTGAGATCTGATAGATATGTTAGGATAATATTTTTTGGTATTTTTATGATTAGATGCAAAGTAAAATAAAATCAAAGTAAAAGCAAAGGAAATAAATAAGTGTTGGAAGATTAATATGATGAAGATATACCCGGGGGCCATAGGTTTCACTAGTGGCTTCTCTCAAGAGCATAAATATTTTACAAAGGTGAACAAATTACTGTTGAGCAATTGATAGAATTGAGCATAGTTATGAGAATATCAAGGTATGATCATGTATATAGGCATCACGTCCGAGACAAGTAGACCGACTCTTGCCTCGCATCTACTACTATTACTCCACTCATCGACCGCTATCCAAAGATGCATCTAGAGTATTAAGTTCATGAAAACAGAGTAACGCCTTAAGCAAGATGACATGATGTAGGGGGTAAATTCATGCAATATGATAAAAACCCATCTTGTTATCCTCGATGGCAACAATACAATACGTGCCTTGCTGCCCCTATTGTCACTGGGAAAGGACACCGCAAGATTGAACCCAAAGCTAAGCACTTCTACCATTGCAAGAAAGATTAATCTAGTAGGCCAAACCAAACTGATAATTCGAAGATACTTGCAAAGATAACCAATCATACATAAAAGAATTCAGAGAAGATTCAAATATTGTTCATAGATAAACTTGATCATAAACCCACAATTCATCGGTCTCAACAAACACACCGCAAAAAGAAGATTACATCGAATAGTTCTCCACGAGAGAGGGGGAGAACATTGTATTGAGATCCAAAAAGAGAGAGGAAGCCATCTAGCTACTAACTATGGACCCGAAGGTCTGAGGTAAACTACTCACACTTCATCGGAGAGGCTATGGTGTTGATGTAGAAACCCTCCGTGATGGATGCCCCCTCCGGGGGAGCTCCGGAACATGTCCCAAGATGGGATCTCGTGGGTACAGAAGGTTGAGGCGGTGGAATTAGGTTTTGGCCCTGTTCGACTGCTTGGGGGTACGAGGTATATACAGAGGAAGAAGTATGTTGGTGGAGCAACAGGGGCCCACGAGGATGGAGGGCGCACAGGGGGTAGGCACACCCCTACCTCGTGGCCTCCTGGAAGCTTCTCTTCACGAGGGTCTAAGTCTCCGGATCATGTTCGCTCCAAAATCACGCTCCAAGGTTTCATTCCGTCTGACTCCGCTTGATATTCTTTTTCTGCAAACTCAAATAGGCAAAAAACAGCAATTACAGGCTGGGCCTCCGTTAATAGGTTAGTCCCAAAATAATATAAAAGTGAATAATAAAGCCCAATAATGTCCAAAACAGAAGATAATATAGCATGGAGCAATCAAAATTATAGATACGTTGGAGACGATCAAGCATCCCCAAGCTTAATTCCTGCTCGTCCTCGAGTAGGTAAATGATAAAAAACAGAATTTTTGATGCGGAGTGCTACTTGGCATAATTTCAATGTAATTCTTCTTAATTATGGTATGAATATGAATATTCAGATCCGAAAGATTCAAGATAAAAGTTCATATTGACATAAAAATAATAATACTTCAAGCATACTAACTAAGCAATTATGTCCTCTCAAAATAACATGGCCAAAGGAAGTTCATCCCTACAAAATCATATAGTTTAGTCATGCTCCATTTTCGTCACACAAGAATGCTCTCATCATGCACAACCCGATGACAAGCCAAGCAATTGTTTCATACTTTAGTAATCTCGAACTTATAAACCTTCACGCAATATATGAGCGAGCCATGGACATAGCACTATGGGTGGAATAGAATATGATGATGGGGGTTATGTGGATAAGACAAAAAAGGAGAAAGCCTCACATCAACAAGGCTAATCAATGAGCTATGGAGATGCCCATTGATTGATGTTAATGAAAGGAGTAGGGATTGCCATGCAGCGGATGCACTAGAGCTATAAATATATGAAAGCTCAACAAAAGAAACTAAGTGGGTGTGCACCCAACTTGCTTGCTCACGAAGACCTAGGGCACTTGAGGAGGCCCATTGTTGGAATATACAAGCCAAGTTCTATAATGAAAAATTCCCACTAGTATATGAAAGTGACAAACAAGAGACTCTCTATCATGAAGATTATGGTGCTACTTTGAAGCACAAAGCGTGGTAAAGGATAGTAACATTGTCCCTTCTCTTTTTTCTCTCATTTTTTGGGCCTTCTTTTTTCATGGCCTTTCTATTTTTTAATTCCTCACTTGGGACAATGCTCTAGAAAAATGATGATCATCACACTTCTATTTATTTACAACTCAATGATTACAACTCGATACTAGAACAAAGTATGACTCTATACGAATGCCTCCGGCGGTGTACCGATATGCAATGAACCAAGTGTCACGCCTAATATGCGAATTCTATCCAAAGGAACTCGACGGTCCCACCAAGGATAGACCCGATATTGAAACGCTTTTGCAAGGTGGATATCATTACATCAACATTACATAATAGATGGGGATACATACAAAAGGCATACAATGCCACAAGAATACATCAACATCATATACAAGATCAACATCCGACTACGGATGAAACATCAACAAGCTCAAACAATATCCACCCTACTAGCCCAGGCTGCCGACCGGAACCTATCCCCGATCAAGAAGAAGCGTAAGAAGAACTCCAATACAAGCAAACATCGCTCTCGGCCATGATCATCGCACAACTGGTACCGCAACTGTTGTTGTAGTAATCAGAGCCACGAGGACTCAAAGAATCCCATTACCATGGGTATCAAGACTAGCAAAGCTTAATGGGAAAGGAAGGGGTAAAGTGGTGAGGTTGCAGCAGCGACTAAGCATGACATGGTGGCTAACATACGCAAATGAGAGCGAGAAGAGAAACAAAGGAACGGTCGTCAACTAGTAATGATCAAGAAGTGATCCTGAACTCCTACTTACGTCAGACATAACCCAGAAACCGTGTTCTCCTCCCGATCCACCTCAAAAGAGACACTCACCGTTACGCACACGGTTGGTGTATTTTAGAAGAGTTTACTTCAAGTTTACTACAACCGGATATTAACAAATTCCCATCTGCCACATAACCGCGGGCACGGCTTTCGAAAGTTCAAACCTGCGCAGGGTGTCCCAACTTAGCCCATGATAAGCTCGCGATCAACGAAGGATATTCCTTCTCCCGGAAGACCCGTCGTCTCGGAATCCGGCTACAAGACATTTCGACAAGAATAAAACAAGACCAGCAAGACCTCCCGGCGCGTCGACATCCCGATAGTAGCCGACGATCTCGCCTCGTGCCACGACCGGATGAGCTAAGCGTCGGGTACCGACGTAACCCAAGTTGCCAAGGGATGGTCCCAAGACGGTGCTCTAGTTTGGACCAACACTTAGACAAGCATTGGCCCGGGGGGGCTGAATAAAGATGACCCTTGGGTTAATTACTCCCAAGGGAAAATAGGTGGTGGTGAGGCAAATGGTAAAACCAAGGTTGGGCCTTGCTGGAGGAGTCTTATTCAAAGCGAACTGTCAAGGGGGTCCCATAAATCACCCAACCGCGTTAGGGACGCAAAATCCGGGAACATAATACCGATATGACGGAAACTAGGGCGGCAAGAGTGGAACAAAACACCAGGCATAAGGCCGAGCCTTCCACCCTTTACCAAGTATATAGATGCATTAATAATAGAAGAGATATTGTGATATCCCAACAAAATCACGTCCACCATGGAGCAGTCTTCAACTTCACCTGCAACTAGCAACGCTATAAGAGGGGCTGAGCAAAGCGGTAACATAGCCAAGCAACGGTTTGCTAGGAAGGGTGACAAAGGTTAGAGGTTCATGGCAATTTGGGGAGGCTTGAATAAACAGGTGATAGGTAGCGCAAAGATAGCGATAGAACGAAGAAACTAGCATAGCAATGATAGTAATGAGATCCAAGGTGACGGTCGTCTTGCCTGAAATCCCGCAAGGAAGAAGAACGAGTCCATGAAGAAGACGACCGGATGAAGCCGAACCAAGCGTAGACGAACGAATCCTCACGATCGCAACGAAACAGGAACTAACAAGAAGAAGCACACAACATAGTAAACACACCACACATATACAAGACATGATGCTCAACCAAGTATGATGCAAGGCAAGACTACATGAAGCTACTCATGGCAAGAGATGATGCAAACAAGAACAACACATCAAGGCAAGTTTAAATGAGGCCGGAAACAACATATAACAATTCCGGTAAGTCCTCATATGTAAATTTCGAAATTGGTCCAGATCTGAATAAACCTTATGTTCTAGTTGTTAAACAGCAAGTTAAGATGCACCACGATGATCTACACGAAAATCTAGTCAAGTTACATATAAAGTTCATTAGATTCGGAGCTACGGCCTAGAAGATATGAGCAAAACAAGTTAAACATGGCATTGATGCAAAATGCATACAAACATCAAGCAAACACCTCAAAACAAAGATGCAACATGATAATATGAAACTACATGCAAAATCAAGCAAGTTTCATATAGAGCACACTCAAAACGGAGCAACGGTTCAACACATACACACAATACAAGGCATAACAACAATTTGTCCATAACAGCAAGTAGGCATATTGAAAGCATCAAAACACTATGCTACAGCATCTCAACGTAATAACAAAAGGCATGGGCATGATGTACAGGTAAAGCATGACAAAACATGAACACTGAGCTATCTCCAGAAACAACTAGAACAGGCTCAAAATGACATGGCAAGATTGCAAATACTAACAGATTCAGACTTATCAGAAATAACATCAAAGTTGTAATGTTTAGAGCTATCAAACGACATGCTACAGGAACTTATCATGGCAAACAGAGGCGTGGAATGATACTACTAAATGCATAGAACAAATGTCCTTTACTGACCATGAGCCAAAAAGGATCAGAAGATATGATAGCACCCATGTTAACATGGCAAGTTATATTATAGATTCATACATGGCAGGAACAACAATAAGTAGGCATGTTGGTGAGCTTGAACCACTCACCACAGAGCAATACATGGCATGACAAGGCAACTCACAGTAAGAAGACAAGTTTATGAAGCTAAGAATGGCAAGAGCAAGTTCATAGAGTGCATGGATAATCGACAACAAACATGGCAACATTGAACTTAATGTTAACAGTCGACAAAGAACATTATTTAGCAACTTGAGAGCAAGATAACAACAAGTTACAGCAGACAATAATTGCAACCATGGGCATGGATGGATAGAGTATGACATGTTTAAAAAAACATCCTTAGTGAACATCTCCAGATTATGCATAGAATGACTTGTAGAAGCAGGTTAACATAGCATCATGATATAGCAGATTCGACATGCAAAACAAAGAACGAAGTACCCTACTTAACAAGCTTGAAGCACTCACTACAGGAATCACAAAATACATGGATGGCACCACTGTGAATATGGAATGACATAGATCAAAACACATGTAGACATCAACCTCATAGGATACACACATCAATCATGGCAAAATGACAAATCATCAAGTTATAACAGTTTCAGAGATTAACATCACATAGCACGTTCAAGAACGAAGATTCAGGCATCAAGATGAACTCAAATGAATATGATGCAATGGAATGAACTGAAGTACTCATCCGAGGCGAACAATTTGACATATTACACGCGCAAAATGGAGCTACGGATGCAGAGATACGGCATGACGAACATGGCATGAAAATTACAAAATCTGGGACTTAGCAGGTTCGGGTCAACCTTCGCTTTGCACGGATATCGAGGATGGCGGCGGCGCGAGCTCGCCGGAGAGGTCGCCGGAGACGACGGGGAAGACACCGGGGAGGCCGGAGATGGCGGATCCGAACCGGATCTCGCCGGATCTCTGCCGGATCCCGGCGAGGGAGGGCGCGGGCGCGGGCGAGGCTGGCGCGGGCGGCGCGAGGCCGGGCGGGTGAGGAGGCGGCCGGCGGGCGGAGCCTGGCGGCGGCGGGGGCTGGCGACGCTGGGGCCGGATCTCGGCGCGGGAGGCGCGCCGAGGCTGGCGCGGTGGCGCGGCCGGCGGGAGGAGGTGGGCGCGGTTGGCGGCGAGGGCGTAGTCGGCGGCGAGCTCTGGGCCGCCGGAGTTGGTCGCCGCGGCGGCGCCGGGCGGCGGCGAAGGTCCGCAAGGCGGGTGCGGTCGGCGAAGTTTGCGGGCTCCCTCGGGCGCGCCCGGGCGGGTCCGATCTGGCTCCACGGGCCCGGCGGCGCGGGCGGCTGAGGGTGACGTGGCGGCGCCGGATTGGCTGCGGAGGCGGAGGCGACATGTCCGCTCAAGCTGGGTTTTGTCCGCGCGCAGAGAGGACTAGGTTAGGGTTTGGTCTCGCGAGAATTCGGGAGGGCACATATTTATAGGTAGAGGGAGCTAGGAGAGTCCAAAAGAGGCACGGTTTTCGCCCACACGATCGTGATCGAACGACCGAGAGCATGGAGGGGAGTTTGCTGGGCTTTGGGCCACTTTGGAAGGGGTGTTGGGCTGCAAAGAGAAGGAGGCTTTTGCGGTTACCCGGTTAACCGTTGGAGTATCAAACGACCTCCAAATGGCACGAAACTTGACAGGCGGTCTACCGGTGCTATACCAAGGCCGCTTGGCAAACCTCGGTCCATTCCGAGACCATTTAACACCCGCAGATGAAAAGAGGCAAAAGGGGGCGCTGGGAGACATAGGAGTGCCGGATTGCAAAACGGACAACGGGGAAAATGCTCGGATGCATGAGACGAACACGTATGCAAAATAAAATGCACATGATGACATGGAAAAAATGCCACACGCAAGCAAATGACATGGAAACAACAACGAATAACTGACGGACACCTGGCGCATCGAATCCGGGGCGTTACAACACTCCTCCACTAACAAGGGATCTCGTCCCGAGATCTTAGGACCGAGACGGAGAGGAAAAGGGATGAGGTGAAACAAGAACTCAAGAGAAGAACCAAAGAATCGAGAGCACTCGAGAAGAAGAGAGGAACGGCGAGAATGGCGAGAATCGAAAGCTCAAGGAATCAGAAAGGCTATGAAACCACTTCGGTTAGAACGAGATAAGAAACGAATAAGAATGGAAGAATTTAGGCAGCACTCCGGTTAAAACATGGAGGAATGGAACTGAGTTTGACAAAATGGAACGATAGTTGACGAGAGGAACAACACAATGCCTCCGGAAGAATTGAAAGAATTGAATGAAAATAACTTAGAAGGAAGGACTGAACGGAGTTGTTGAGAAAATCAACAACGAAAAGAAATAAGCTTGTTGTGGGCTTATAGGTAACATCTCAAGATCATAAGATGATAACCGGCCACAAACGAAATGATTGGATAGCTTAGAGGAACGAAGAAATGCGAAACTCCACTTCAAAAGAATATGGAGAATTAATTGCACTTCGAGATGCGAGAAGGAAAGATACTTGAACTCCACCAACAAGAATCTTGATGAACTCTTTGGAGGATGAATTAAATCATGACGATCCACCGTGAAGAACTCCGGTAACAAAAGGTGATGAGATAGAATGAAGGAAGAAAGAATAAGATGAGCCTGCGATGAATTAGATGGAGGATTCCGACAAAATGGCCGAGGAAATTTGAACTCCGGAAAAGATGAAAACACTTGGGACTAGAATTTATTCATCAAGAACAAACTCCGAAGGAAGGGATTAATGTAACGCCCCGGATTCGATGCGCCAGGTGTCCGCCAGTTATTCGTCGTTGTTGCCATGTCATTTGCTTGCGTATTGCACTTTGCCATGTCATCATCTGCATTTCATACCATGTCATCATGTGCATTTCATTGTGCATACGTGTTCGCCTCATGCATCCAAGCATTTTCCCGTTGTCCGCTTTTGCAATCCGCACTCCTATGTCTCCCGCCGCCTTTTACCTATTTTCGTGTGCGGGTGTTAAACGGTCTCGAATGGACCGAAGTTTGTCAAGCGGCCTTGGTATAGCACCGTAGACCGCCTTGTCAAGTTTCGGATCATTTGAGGTCGTTTGGTAATCCAACGTTAACCGGTAAATCAGAAACCCTCTTTCTTTGCAGCCCAACACCCTTCCAAAGTGGCCCAAAACCCAGCAAACTCCCTCCATGCTCTCGGTCGCTCGATCACGATCGCATGGCCGAAAACCGCACCTCATTTGGACTCTCCTAGCTCCTCTACCTATATATATGTCTTCCTCCCCGGATTTTCGCAGCCTAACCCTAGCCAACCTCCCCCTCAGCGCCGAACGTGTCCACCCCTTGCCGGACGTGTCCGCCGCCCGCTTCCACGCCGCCCGGCCAATCAGCCGGCGCCACGTCAGCTCCGCCGCCGCCCGCACCCAATCCCACGCCGCCACCTCACCCGCCACCCTCTCTCTCTCAGCCTCACCCTGCTCGGCCTGGCCGGCCCCAGGCCCATCTCTGCTGGCCCATCTCGCACATGGCGCCAGCGCTGAAGGCTTCTTGCCTGCTCGCTGCCCGCCAAGCGGCTGCCAGCGCGCGACCCCCCTTTCTCCGCCGTCTGTCAAGGTCAAGGCTGGCCGCCTCCTCCGCCGCCAGGGCCGCCAGACGCCCGCCTCCGCCCTCGCCGGATGGCTGCGCGCCTGCCTCCCCTCCGCCTCCGGCGAGCTCTGCCTCCTCTCCTGCCTCAACTCCGCGCCCACTCGGCCAACCTCGTAATCCGTGCTAAGGGTTGACTTCTCCCTCTCCCCGCTTCCCCAAGTCATTTATCTGCTATTATTTTGTTGCATTTTCGTTGCATCATAACTCTGTCATCGTTGTTCGCTTTTTGCGCGTGTAATATGTCAAATTGTTCGTATCAAAGAGTAGATCATTTCATCTCATTGCATCATTTTCATTTGAGCTCATCTTGATGCCCGAAATGCTGTTGCAATAGTGCTATGTGATGTTAGGTTCGATTCTTATCGTAACATGCACTTTTGTCATTTTGCCATGATTGATGTGTGCATCCTATGGACTTGAGTCCTACATGTGTTTTGTAATATGCCATGTCTTCTTTACAGTGGTGCTTGCCATGTATTTTTGTGATCTCTGTGGTGACTAGCACAAGCATGCAAACTAGGTGTCTTGATGTTGCTGTTTTCAGCCCTGTTTTGGCTGATATTTTTATGCCATGTTAATTTGATGCTACAGAGAGATCCATGCATATTTTGAGATACTTCAGTAAGGATGTTTTGTTATACATGACTTGCTCTATCCATCCATGCCCTTGTTTGCAATTATGGAGTGCCATAGCTTGAGTCAATCGAGCTCTACTTTTGCTATAAAATGTTTCCTGGCAGATTGTTTACATGTTATTCAATTTTGCCAAGGTTGTTGTAGTTGATCCGTGTATGCTATGATGTTGTTCTTGATATGTATAGCTTCTATGCCATGTCTTCTTACTGTTGGTTGCCTTGCCATGCCATGTATTGCTCTGTGGTGAGTGGTTCAAGCTCACCAACATGCCTACTTGTCGTTGTTCCCGCCATGTTTAAATCTGTAATATAACTTGCCATGTTTACGTGGGTGCCATCATATTTTCTGTTCCCTTTTGGCTTATGGTCAGTAAGGGTTTTTGTTCTATGCATTTAGTAGATTCATGCCATGCCTTTGTTTGCCATGTTAAGTTCCTGTAACATGTTGTTTGATAGCTCTAAACATTGCAACCTGATGTTATTTCTGCCAATGCCTGAAACTGTTATTATTTGCAATCTTGCCATGTGTTTTTGAGCATGTTCTATTGATTTCTGGAGATAGCTCAGTGTTCATGTTTTGTAATGATTTACCTGTACATCATGTCCATGCCTTTTGTTATCAAGTTGAGGTGCTGTAGCTTGTTGTTTTGATGCTTGCAATATGCCTAGTTGCTGTTTTGGACAGATTGTTGCTATAACTTGTTTCATGTGTATGTGTTGAACCGCTGTTCGCTTTTGAGTGTGCTCTATATGAAACTTGCTTGTTTTTGCATGTAGTTTCATATTATCATGTTGCATCCTTGTTTTGAGGTGTTTGCTTGATGTTTGGGTACATTTTGCATCAATGCCATGTTTATCTTGTTTTGCTCATATCTTCTAGCCCATAGTCTCAATCTAATGAACTTTATATGTAACTTGACTAGAATTTCGTGTAGATCATCGTGGTGCATTTTAACTTGCTGTTTAACAACTTGAACATAAGGTTTATTCAGATCTGGACCAATTTCGAAATTTGCATATGAGGACTTACCGGAATTGTTCTATGGTGTTTCCGGCCTCATTTAAACTTGCTTTGATTTGTTGCTCTTGTTTGCATCATCTCTTGCCATGAGTAGCTTCATGTAGCTTTGTCATGCATCATGCTTGGTTGTGCATCGTGCCTTGTTCATGTGTGGTGTGTTTACTATGTGGTGTGCTTCTTCTTGTTAGTTCTGCTTAGTGCGATCGTGAGGATTCGCTCGCTCACGCTTGGTTCGGCTTCATCCGCTCGCCTTCTTCATGGACTCGCTTCTTCTTCCTTGCGGGATTTCAGGCAAGATGACCGCTACACTGGATCTCACTACTATCATTGCTATGGTAGTTGCTTCGTTCTATCGCTATGCTGCGCTACCTATTACCTGCTTACCAAGCCATCCCAAATTGCCATGTCAGCCTCTAACCTTTTGCACTGCTCCTATGCAAACCGTTGTTTGGCTATGTTACCGCTTTGCTCAGCCCCTCTTATAGCGTTGTTAGTTGCAGGTGAAGATGAAGTTTGTTCCTTGTTGAACATGGAGATGTTGTTCCTTGTTGGAACATGTTTACTTGTTGGGATATCACAATATATCTTATTTAATTAATGCATCTATATACTTGGTAAATGGTGGAAGGCTCGGCCTTATGCCCGGTGTTTTGTTCCACTTTGCCGCCTCTAGTTTCCGTCATATCGGTGTTATGTTCCCGGATTTTGCGTCCCTAACGCGGTCGGGTGATTTATGGGACCCCTTGACAGTTCGCTTTGAATAAGACTCCTCCAAAGAAGGCCCAACATTGGTTTTACCATTTGCCTCACCTATGCCCTTTTTCCCTTGGGTTTCGGAGCCCAAGGGTCATCTTTATTTTAGCCCCCGACCAGTGCTCCTTCGAAAGTGCTGGCCCGAACTAGAGCCCCTGTGGTAGCCTCAAGGCAACTTGAGGTCTGGTTTTAGTTGTACGGACTGCTCATCCGGTGTGCCTTGAGACCAGATATGTGCAGCTCCTATCAGATTTGTCGGCACATCCGGCGGCTTTGCTGGTCTTGTTTTATTGCTGTCGAAATGTCTTGTAGCCGGATTCCGAGACTGATCGGTCTTCCCGGGAGAAGGAATATCCTTCGTTGATCGCGAGAGCTTATCATGGGCTGTTGGGACACCCCGCAGGTTTAAACTTTCGAGAGCCGTGCCCGCGGTTATGTGGCGATGGGAATTTGTTGATATCCGTTGTAGTAAACTTGAAGCAAACTCTTCTAAAATACACCAACCGTGTAATGCGTAACCGTGAGTGTCTCTTTTCGGGTTGATCGAGAGGAGAACACGGTTTCGGGTTATGTTTGACGAAGTAGGAGTTCGTGATCACTTCTTGATCATTACTAGTTGCCGACCGCCCTTTGTTTCTCTTCCGCTCTCATTTGCGTATGTTAGCCACCATA
>JAHIAM010005683.1:0-108117 GCA_021605205.1 Aegilops longissima | reverse complement strand
CAACCCACGAAGGGTATGATTCTTGTGAGTCCACGGAGGGCTCCACCCACAAAGGGTCCACGAAGAAGCAACCTTGTCTATCCCACCATGGCCGTCGCCCATGAAGGACTTGCCTCACTAGCGGTAGATCTTCATGAAGTAGGTGATCTCCTTGCCCTTACAAACTCCTTGGTTCAACTCCACAATCTTGTCGGAGGCTCCCAAGTGACACCTAGCCAATCTAGGAGACACCACTCTCCCAGAAGTAACAAATGGTGTGTTGATGATGAACTCCTTGCTCTTGTGCTTCAAATGATAGTCTCCCCAACACTCAACTGTCTCTCACAGGATTTGGATTTGGTGGAAAGAAGATTTGAGTGGAAAGCAACTTGGGGAAGGCTAGAGATCAAGATTCATATGGTAGTAATGGAATATCTTGGCCTCAACACAAGTGTAGGTGGTTCTCTCTCAGAAAATGTAGGTTGGAAGTGTAGGTTCGTTCTGATGGCTCTCTCCACGAATGAAGAGGAGGTGGAGGGGTATATATGAAGGAAATATGCCCTAGAGGCAATAATAATGTTATTATTTATTTCCTTATATCATGATAAATGTTTATTATTCATGCTAGAATTGTATTAACCGGAAACATAATACATGTGTGAATACATAAACCTACAGAGTGTCACTAGTATGCCTCTACTTGACTAGCTCGTTAATCAAAGATGGTTATGTTTCCTAACCATGAACAAGGAGTTGTTATTTGATTAACGGGATCACATCATTGGTTGAATGATCTGATTGACATGACCCATTCCATTAGCATAGCACCTGATCGTATAGTTTGTTGCTAGTGCTTTTCTTCATGACTTATACATGTTCCTATGACTATGAGATTATGCAACTCCGTTTGCCGAGGAACACTTTGGGTGCTACCAAACGTCACAACGAATCGGGTGATTATAAAGGTACATTACAGGTGTCTCCGAAGGTACATGTTGGGTTGGCATATTTGAGATTAGGATTTGTCACTCCGATTGTCGGAGAGGTATCTCTGGGCCCTCTCGGTAATGCACATCACATAAGCCTTGCAAGCATTGCAACTAAATGTGTTAGTTGTGAGATGATGTATTACGGACGAGAAAAGAGACTTGCCATGAACGAGATTGAACTAGGTATTGGATACCGACGATCGAATCTCGGGCAAGTAACATACCGATGACAAAGGGAACAACGTATGTTGTTATGCGGTCTGACCGATAAAGATCTTCGTAGAATATGTAGGAGCCAATATGGGCATCCAGGTCCCGCTATTGGTTATTGACCGAGAGGTGTCTCGGTCATGTCTACATAGTTCTCGAACCCGTAGGGTCCGCACGCTTAACGTTTCGATGACGATATATTATGAGTTTATGAGTTTTGATGTACCAAGGAGTTCGAGTCCCGGATGAGATCGGGGACATGACGAGGAGTCTCGAAATGGTCGAGACGTAAAGATCGATATATTGGACGACTATATTCGGACATCGGAAAGGTTCTGAGTGGTTCGGTATTTTCGAGTACCGGGAGTTACGGGATTACGGGAGAAGTAATGGGCCTTGATGGGCTTTAGTGGGAAGAGAAAAAAAGGCTGCTGCGCCCCCTCCCTCTAGTCCGAATTGGACTAGGGAAAAGGGGCGGACACCTCTCCTTCTCCTCCTATTCCTTCTCCTTCCTCCCTTTGGTGGACTCCTACTAGGACTTGGAGTCCTAGTAGGAATCCATATCCTGGCCGCACCTTTGCCTTGGCCGGCCTCCTCCTCCTCCATCCTTTATATACAGGGGCAGGGGCACCCATAGACACACAAGTTGATCTACGGATCGTTCCTTAGCCGTGTCGGTGCCCCTTCCACCATATTCCACTTCGGTCATATCGTCATGAGCTTAGGCGAAGCCCGCGCCGGAGAAGTCATATCGTCATGGAGCTTAGGCGAAGCTCTGCGTCGGTGGAGCATCAACATTGTCACCACGCCGTCGTCGTCGACGGAACTCATCCCGACACTTTGCTGGATCGGAGTCCGGGATCGTCATCGAGCTGAACGTGTGCAGAACTCGGAGGTGCCGTGACGTTCGGTGCTTGGATCGGTCGGATCGTGGAGACGCGTCGACTACATCAACCGCGTTGTTATAACGCTTCCGCTTTCGGTCTCGAGGGTGCGTGGACGGACACTCTCCCTCTCGTTGCTATGCCATCACCATGGTCTTGCGTGATCGTAGAAAATTTTTGAAATTACTCGTTCCCCAACAGTGGCATCCGAGCCAGGTTTTATGCGTTGATGTCATATGCACGAGTAGAACACAAGTGAGTTGTGGGCGATACAAGTCATACTACCTACCAGCATGTCATACTTTGGTTCAGCGGTATTGTGAGATGAAGCGCCCGGACCGACATTACGCGTGACGCTTACGCGAGACTGGTTTCACCGCTCCGAGCACTCGTTGCTTAAAGGTGACCGCGGTGTCTCTCTCTCACTTTAGTTGAACTGAGTGTATACGCCCGGTCCTTGAGAAGGTTAAACGGAGTCTATTTGACGAAGTATCGTTGTGGTTTTGATGCGTGGTAAGAACGGTTCTTGCTCAGCCCGTAGCAGCCACGTAAAACTTGCAACAACAAAGTAGAGGACGTCTAACTTGTTTTTGCAGGGCATGTTGTGATGTGATATGGTCAAGGCGTGATGCTATATTTTATTGTATGAGATGATCATGTTTTGTAACCGAGTTATCGACAATGGCAGAGCCATATGGTTGTCGCTTTATTGTATGAAATGCAAACGCCATGTAATTTCTTTACTTTATCACTAAGGAGTAGCGATAGTCGTAGAAGCAATAGTTGGCGAGGCGACAACGATGCTACGATGGAGATCAAGGTGTCGCGCGCCGGTGACGATGGTGATCATGACGGTGCTTGGCGATGGAGATCACAAGCACAAGATGATGATGACCATATCATATCACTTATATTGATTGCATGTGATGTTTATCCTTTATGCATCTTATCTTGCTTTGATTGACGGTAGCATTATAAGATGATCTCTCACCAAAATTATCAAGAAGTGTTCTCCCGAGTATGCACCATTGCGAAAGTTCTTCGTCTTTGAGACACCACGTGATGATCGGGTGTGATAGGCTCTACGTTCAAATACAACGGTGCAAAACAGTTGCACACGCAGAATACTCAGGTTATACTTGACGAGCTATGCATATAAGATATGACCTCGGAACACGGAGACCGAAGGTCGAACGTGAATCATATAGTAGATATGATCAACATAGTGATGTTCACCATTGAAACTACTCCATCTCACGTGATGATCGGACATGGTTTAGTTGATTTGGATCACGTAATCACTTAGATGACTAGAGAGATGTCTATCTAAGTGGGAGTTCTTAAGTAATATGATTAATTGAACTTTAATTTATCATGAACTTAGTCCTGTAGTATTTTGCAAATTATGTTGTAGATCAATAGCTCGCGTTGTTGCTTCCCTATGTTTTCATATGTGTTCCTAGAGAAAATTGTATTGAAAGATGTTAGTAGCAATGATGCGGATTGGATCCGTGATCTGAGGTTTATCCTCATTGCTGCGCAGAAGAATTATGTCCTTAATGCACCGCTAGGTGACAGACCTATTGCAGGAGCGGATCTGAGGCGTTATGAGCGTTTGGCTAGCTCAATATGATGACTACTTGATAGTTTAGTGCACCATGCTTAACGGCTTAGAATCGGGACTTCAAAGACGTTTTGAACGTCATGGACCATATGAGATGTTCCAGAATTGAAGTTAATATTTCAAGCAAATACCGAGTTGAGAGATATGAAGTCTCCAACAAGTTCTATAGCTAAAAGATGGAGGAGAATCGCTCAACTAGTGAGCATGTGCTCAGATTGTCCGAGTACTTCAATCGCTTGAATCAAGTGGGAGTTAATCTTCCGATAAGATAGTGATTGACAGAATTCTCTAGTCACCATCACTAAGTTAGTAGAACTTCGTGATGAACTATAGTATGCAAGGGATGACGAAAAAGATTCTCGAGCTCTTCGCGATGCTAAAATCGGCGAAGGTAGAAATCAAGAAAAACATCAAGTGTTGATGGTTGACAAGACCACTAGTCTCAAGGAAAATGGCAAAGGGAAGAAGGGAACTTCAAAAGGAACGGCAAGCAAGTTGCTGCTCGAGTGAAGAAGCCCAAGTCTAGACCTAAAGCCGAGACTAGTACTTTTGCTGCAATGGAACTGGTCACCGGAAGCGAACTACCCCTGAATATTTGGTGGATAAGAAGGATGGCAAAGTGAACAAGGTTATATTTGATATACAGGTTATTGATGTGTGCCTTACTAGTGTTTATAGTGGCCCCGAGTATTTGATACTGTTCGGTTGCTAAGATTAGTAACTCAAACAGGAGTTCTGAGAATAAACAGAGACTAGTTGAAGGGAAGTGACGATGAGTGTTGGAAGTAGTTCCAAGATTGATATGATCATCATCGCACACTCCTATACTTTCGGGATTAGTGTGGAACCTAAATAAGTGTTATTTGGTGTTGAGCATAAATATGATTTGATCATGTTTATTGCAATACGATTATTCATTTAAGTAAGAGAATAAATTGTTGTTCTGCTTACATGAATAAAACCTTATATGGTTACACACCAATGAAAATGGTTCATTGGATCTCGATCGTAGTGATACACATATTCATAATATTGATGCCAAAAGATGCAAAGTTAATAATGATAGTGCAACTTATTTGTGGCACTTGCCGTTTAGGTCATATTGGTGTAAAGCGCATGAAGAAACTCCATGTTGATGGATTTTGGAATCACTTGATTATGAATCATTTGATGCTTGCGAACCGTGCCTTTTGGGCAAGATGACTAAAACTCCGTTCTCCGGAACAATGGAACAAGCTACTGACTTATTGGAAATAATACATACCGATGTATGCGATCCAATGAGTGTTGATGCTCGTGGCAAGTATCGTTATTTTTCTGACCTTCACAAGATGATTTGAGTAGATATGGGTATATCTACTTGATGAAACTTAAAGTCTGAAATAGTTGAAAGGTTCAAAAATTTCAGAGTGAAGTGGAAAATCATCGCAACAAGAAAATAAATTTTCTGCGATCTGATCGTGGAGATGAATATTTGAGTTACGAGTTTGGTCTTCAATGAAAACAATGTGGAATAGTTTCACAGCTCACGCCACCTGGAACACCACAACGTTATGGTGTGTCCGAACGTCGTAACCGTACTTTATTTTGATATAGTGCGATCTATGATGTATCTTACCGATTTACCACTATCGTTTTGGGGTTATGCATTAGAGACAGCTGCATTCACGTTTAATAGGGCACCATCTAAATCCGTTGAGATGACACCGTATGAACTATGGTTTAGCATAAACCTAAGCTGTCGTTTCTTAAAGTTTGGAGTTGTGATGCTTATGTGAAAAAAATTCACCGATAAGCTCGAACCCAAATCGAGAAATGCGTCTTCATAGAATACCCAAAGGTAACTATTGGGTACACCTTCTATCACAGATCCGAAAGCAAGATATTTGTTGCTAAAATGGATCCTTTCTAGAGAAGAAGTTTCTCTCGAAAGAAGTGAGTGGGAGGAAAGTAGAACTTGATGAGGTAATTGTACCTTCTCCCTTATTGGAAAGTAGTTCATCACAGGAATCAGTTCCAGTGATTCCTACACCAATTAGTGAGGAAGTTAATGATGATGATCATGAAACTTCAGATCAAGTTACTACCAAACCTCGTGGGTCTTCCAGAGTAAGATCCGCACTGAGTGGTGCGGTAATCATATTCGGAAGTCATGTTACTAGACCATGATGAACCTACGAACTATGAGGAAGCGATGATGAGCCCAGATTCCGCGAAATGGCTTGAGACCATGAAATCTGAGATAGGATCCATGTATGAGAACAAAGTATGGACTTTGATTGACTTGCTCGATGATCGGCAAGCCATGTAGATAAATGGATCTTCAAGAGGAAGACAGATGTTGATAGTAGTGTTACTATCTACAAAGCTCGACTTGTCGCAAAAGGTTTTTGACAAGTTCAAGGTGTTGACTACAATGAGATTTTCTCAATTGTAGCGATGCTTAAGTCTGTCTCGAATCATGTTAGCAATTGCCACATTTTATGAAATCTGGCAAATGGATGTCAAAACTACATTCTTTAATGGATTTATTAAAGAAGAGTTGTATATGATGCAACCAGAAGGTTTTGTCAATCCTAAAGGAGCTAACAAAATGTGCAAGCTCCAGCGATCCATCTATGGACTGGTGCAAGCATCTCGAGTTGGAATAAACGCTTTGATAGTGTGATCAAAGCATATGGTTTTATATGAGACTTTTGGAGAAGCCTGTATTTACAAGAAAGTGAGTGGGAGCACTACAGATTTCGATAAGTATATGTGAATGACATATTGTTGATCGAAATAATGTAGAATTATTCTGCAAAGCATAAAGGAGTGTTTGAAAGGAGTTTTTCAAAGAAAGACCTCGGTGAAGCTGCTTACATATTGAGCATCAAGATCTATAGAGATAGATCAAGACGCTTGATAAGTTTTTCAATGAATACATACCTTGACAAGATTTTGAAGTAGTTCAAAATGGAACAGTCAAAGAAAGAGTTCTTGCCTGTGTTACAAGGTGTGAGATTGAGTAAGACTCAAAACCCGACCACGGCAGAAGATAGAAAGAGAATGAAAGTCATTCCTATGCATCAGCCATAGGTTCTATAAAGTATGTCATGTTGTGTACCAGATCTATTGCATACCCTACCACTAAGATTGGCAAGGAGTGCAATAGAGATCTAGGAGTAGATCAATGGACAGCGGTCAAAATTATCCTTAGTAGAATAAGGATATGTTTCTCGATTATGGAAGTGAAAAAGGTTAAATCGTAAAGGTTACGTCGATGCAAGTTTTAACACTAATCTAGATGACTCGAGTCTCAATCTAGATACATATTGAAAGTGGGAGCAATTAGCTAGAGTAGCTCCGTGCGAGCATTATAGACATAGAAATTTGCAAAATACTTACGGCTCTGAATGTGATGTACCTGCTGACTAAAATTATCTCACAAGCAAAACATGATCACACCTTAGTACTCTTTGGGTGTTAATCACATAGCGATGTGAACTAGATTACTGACTCTAGTAAACCCTTTGGGTGTTGGTCACATGTCGATGTGAACTATGGGTGTTAACCACATATAGATGTGAACTATTGATGTTAAATCACATGGCGATGTGAACTAGATTATTGACTCTAGTGCAAGTGGGAGACTGAAGGAAATATGCCCTAGAGGCAATAATAATGTTATTATTTATTTCCTTATATCATGATAAATGTTTATTATTCATGCTAGAATTGTATTAACCGGAAACATAATACATGTGTGAATACATAAACCTACAGAGTGTCACTAGTATGCCTCTACTTGACTAGCTCGTTAATCAAAGATGGTTATGTTTCCTAACCATGAACAAGGAGTTGTTATTTGATTAACGGGATCACATCATTGGTTGAATGATCTGATTGACATGACCCATTCCATTAGCATAGCACCTGATCGTATAGTTTGTTGCTAGTGCTTTTCTTCATGACTTATACATGTTCCTATGACTATGAGATTATGCAACTCCTGTTTGCCCGAGGAACACTTTGGGTGCTACCAAACGTCACAACGTAATCGGGTGATTATAAAGGTACATTACAGGTGTCTCCGAAGGTACATGTTGGGTTGGCATATTTGAGATTAGGATTTGTCACTCCGATTGTCGGAGAGGTATCTCTGGGCCCTCTCGGTAATGCACATCACATAAGCCTTGCAAGCATTGCAACTAAATGTGTTAGTTGTGAGATGATGTATTACGGAACGAGAAAAGAGACTTGCCAATGCGAGATTGAACTAGGTATTGGATACCGACGATCGAATCTCGGGCAAGTAACATACCGATGACAAAGGGAACAACGATGTTGTTATGCGGTCTGACCGATAAAGATCTTCGAGAATATGTAGGAGCCAATATGGGCATCCAGGTCCCGCTATTGGTTATTGACCAGAGAGGTGTCTCGGTCATGTCTACATAGTTCTCGAACCCGTAGGGTCCGCACGCTTAACGTTTCGATGACGGTATATTATGAGTTTATGAGTTTTGATGTACCGAAGGAGTTCGAGTCCCGGATGAGATCGGGACATGACGAGGAGTCTCGAAATGGTCGAGACGTAAAGATCGATATATTGGACGACTATATTCGGACATCGGAAAGGTTCTGAGTGGTTCGGTATTTTCGAGTACCGGGAGTTACGGGATTACGGGAGAAGTAATGGGCCTTGATGGGCTTTAGTGGGAAGAGAAAAAAAGGCTGCTGCGCCCCCTCCCTCTAGTCCGAATTGGACTAGGGAAAAGGGGCGGACACCTCTCCTTCTCCTCCTATTCCTTCTCCTTCCTCCCTTTTGGTGGACTCCTACTAGGACTTGGAGTCCTAGTAGGAATCCATATCCTGGCCGCACCTTTGCCTTGGCCGGCCTCCTCCTCCTCCATCCTTTATATACAGGGCAGGGGGCACCCATAGACACACAAGTTGATCTACGGATCGTTCCTTAGCCGTGTGCGGTGCCCCTTCCACCATATTCCACTTCGTCATATCGTCGCGAGCTTAAGCGAAGCCCTGCGCCGAGAAGTCATATCGTCGCGGAGCTTAGGCGAAGCTCGCGCGTCGGTGGAGCATCAACATTGTCACCACGCCGTCTTGACGGAACTCATCCCGACACTTTGCTGGATCGGAGTCCGGGATCGCCATCGAGCTGAACGTGTGCAGAACTCGGAGGTGCCGTCGTTCGGTGCTTGGATCGGTCGGATCGTGGAGACGTACGACTACATCAACCGCGTTGTTATAACGCTTCCGCTTTCGGTCTACGAGGGTACGTGGACGGACACTCTCCCCTCTCGTTGCTATGCCATCACCATGGTCTTGCGTGATCGTAGAAAATTTTTTGAAATTACTACGTTCCCCAACAATATATAGCCTCCACACAAAATCTAACCGTTACACACAACTTGCCAAACTCGGTTGGACCGAATTGGTAAACTCGGTTGGACCGATTCATCAAATCTAGTGACCGTTAGGATTTTCGGTAGGACCGACATGCAACTCGGTAGGACCGATATAGTTAGGGTTAGGGCATAACGTAATCTTGATGAGACCGATTACACAAACTCGGTGAGACCAGTTTTGGTAATAAGCTAACCAGAGAGTTGGTCAGGTAAACTCGGTGGGACCAATTCGCTCATTTCGGTGAGACCAAAATGTTACAAAAGGGAAACAGAGAGTTTACATTGCAATCTCGGTGGGACCGATCGCTCATGTCGGTGGGACCGAAATGTTACGAAGGGAAACAGAGAGATTACAATCCCATCTCGGTGAGACTGAGATCCCTATCGGTGAGACCGATTTGCCTAGGGTTTGTGGCAGTGGCTATGACATCTGAACTCGGTGGCGCCGGATAGAAAGAATCAGTGGGGCCGAGTTTGACTTTTGGTTTAGGTCATGTGGATGTGAGAAAGTAGTTGAGGGCTGTGGAGCATATCGCTAAGCATTTTGAGCAAGAGCCTCATTAAGCAACACCTCATCCCTCCTTGATAGTATTGGCTTTTCCTATAGACTCAATGTGATCTTGGATCACTAAAATATAAAATGTAGAGTCTTGAGCTTTGAGCTTGAGCCAATCCTTTTGTCCTTAGCATTTTGAGGTGTCCACTTTTCTCATCCATGTCATGCCAAATCATTGAGCTTTCCTGAAATATTGGTCTTGAAATAGTATTAGCTCAATGAGCTATATGTTGTTAGGAATTACCAAAACAACCTTGGGATAGTTGCACTTTCAATCTCCCCCTTTTTGGTAATTGATGACAACATATAGATCAAAGCTTCGACAAATGATAATAAGAGTGAAACACATTGTCGCTTTGAGAAGTATGTGAAAAACAAGAGCTCCCCCTAAATTTGTGCAGGACTGCAAATGCACAAAGAGTTAGGATCATGGGTTACTCTTCCATGTCACATAAATCTTGGTGGAGCGCTCAAAATGATAATAATTAAAATACATGCACTCGTCACCAAGCAAAGTGAATGATCATATGGAGATATAAAAGGATAATGTCATCCAACAAGCATTAAGGTAGCATATGATCAAACACATGATCATCCAAGTATCACACACAAGCATAAAGTATCTCAAATAAGAAAATAACAAAGTTCAACCACCAGGGAGAAACGCAAGAGAGAACAAAAGCAACACTCTCTCTCGAAGCCTATGATCTATACATTTTCTCCCCCTTTGGCAACAAGTTACCAAAAAGTTCATAAAAAATGCATAGTGCTAGATCGACACTCAGGCTTGGTCTTCAGGTGGTGGTGTAGACAAAACTCCAAGATCGAAGGCATTAGTAGATGTAGATGGTGCTGGAGGAGTAGGTGCTGGAGTTGGTGGCACTAAAGCTGTAGCTGGTGCAGATGAAGTTGCTCTGGTGTCTATGACAGGCATAGCAGTAGACCTCTGTCCTCGGGGCACTCTAGCAAAAGCATCAGTGGTAGTTTTTCCCTTCTTCTCTTGCACTTCTTCCAGAAGCTGCTCAACATCTGACTATATCTCAGTGACCTTCACATCTAAGTCATAGAACTTCTTCTCCATGGCCCTCTCCAAGCTCTCCTGGTTTTGAGTCAGGGTGGCCAGTCCCTTCTCAATCCTCAGAGTGGAGGCAATCAAGTAGCCAAGCTGATCTTGCTTGCTCTTCAGAAGATACTGAGATGCCTCATCCATGGTTGGCATATTTGCAGCCTTTTGAGTCTTTACTTTCTCCCTCTTTGCTTGTGCTTGCATAGAAGATGGTTCATTTTCATCCATGACCACAGTGTTTTCCTCAAAGTCTGGTGTCGGGGAGAACTGATCGTGTCCCGCGATCACCTATGGGACCTGGTCCCTTGTGGTTCGGAGGGGGAGCGGAGGATGCACAAAGAGCGGATCGAGGCGATGCACACGAGCAGATTTACCCAACTTCGGAGCTCTCCGGAGAGATAATACTCCTACTGCTGCTTTGTGGATTATCTTGTGTTCTTGCTAGGGAGCAATGGGAGCTACAAAACCTAGCCTGAGTGTGGTCTCGTATGAGTAGAATGAACTAAGCCAGAGCTGAACCGAACCCTTTCTACGTTGCACCTGGGCCTCCTTTTATAGGCACAAGGGGTCACCACATGTGCCAAGTAGACAAGGGTAAAATAGTAAAAACATAGGTTGGTACACCGCTTTGTACAGTGTACAGTGGTCTATACCTAACTCTGACGGCAAGGGACAAGAGTCATTAATGCCCGTCTCAGTCGCCTGAACAGTGTTATAGGGACCGTCAAGCGCGCCTCCGTTTGCCATGATGGTAGCTTGTCAGCGCCGCTTATCGCTGTTCCCCGCTGGCTGCACAACCCATCGACACGCGTTCCTGGGGAAGCCCCATGGCGACACGTTGGCGGATGAGCTGGAGCGGAGACGAAGAGGGGTTGCCTGTCCCGGCAAGCGCCTTGCCGCGGCAGAAAACTCGTCGCGCTTGGGAGCTCGGCGCCCACCGAGCCTTCCCGGCAAGCTCCTCTTGCCGGGGCCTTGTTTCCTTCGTGCCTTGAGTGGTCTTCTCGGCAAGCTTATCTTGCCGGGGCCTTGATTACTTTGTTCTTGAATGGCTCCAAAGGAGCCACGGAAGATCTTGGCGGTCACCAGGACGGCCCTGCCCCGCGGTGCTGCAACTGCCCGTGCGCGAGTTCGGGATACTAGGGTACCCCTACTCTAGTACACCGACAGGAGCCCCCGGGCCTGGGCCACACACGGCGCCAAGCTCTGTTGGGCCAGGCCCAAAACAGTGCACGGGCACGCGCGGTCTGGATTATGCCATTACTCGCACTGGACCCACCACGTCTCCCACGAACGGCACGCACCGGACGTGGCGTCGTGGGGGAGATCGTGGGGCTTTCTTTAATGGGAAAAATCGGAACGCCCATCCCCTCTCCCCTTTATAAGCAGGGGGAACAAGGCAGGACGCCCATTTGCCATTGCTGTCACATCGAAACCCCGTCGCTTTCCCTTTCTTCTCGAGCCCAAAGAGAGCGACGCCCGCCTCCATTGCCACGGTGCCACCAACGCCGTCGACTTCCTCCACCACCTCTCCCCATGGCTCAAGGCCGACAAGGGAAAAGGCGTGAAATCGGCGAGGCGCAGCGGCTCATGGGCGCTTCGGAAGGAGCGGGCCTTTTCGATCCCCGCTTTCGACAGAAGGAGCTGCGGAGCTGTACTATCTCTTCGGTCGACGGCGACGCTGGCGCACTCAGCGCGAGGGTGATCTCCGCCGCCACGTCCGATAAGGTCTCCATCGGTACCCTTTTTCGCACTTTTTTTCCATCTGCGGGCTCTGCCCGCCTTTTCTGAATTCTTCGTGATGTCATGAATACATATGGCCTCCGCCTCCTTGACTTCACCCCCAACGCCGTCCTCACCATGGCCGTTTTCGCACACCTCTGCGAGAACTTCGTCGGGGTCCACCCAAACGTCGCACTCTTCCGCCATTACTTCACACCCCGCGTAGAGAGAGGAGAGCCGCTTGCCGGAGGAATTGCATGGACCTCTAGGATCGGCAAGAAGGAAGCATATCTTGACGGGGAGTTGCGCAGCAAGTGGGAGGAGTGGAGAGCTGACTGGTGTTGGATCTTAGAGGAGGAGCCACAGCCTTTTACCGCCCTACGCAAAACCCCCATAGTGCGCGGCAATGACTGGAGCAACTTGGCGCCGGAGGATGCCAAATTGAAGATTGCCGTGACTAGGATCTTGCGTCTCAGACATGCCAGGCTGACCGTAGGAGCAGTTGGCGCGGACTTCCTTCGCCGCCGCATTGCGCCCTTGCAGGAGAGAGGGAGGCCTGCTTGGGAGTTCCAGAACGCGACGGCCATCATGAGGCTGCGCCCGGGGTTGAATTGGAACTTTACTGTCCTGGAACTTGACGGCATGCTGCGGGAGCTATTCAAGCCTGATGCAGATCACCCCGAATGGTTCATGTTGCCGAGGGGAGTCGTGCCCTTGTGCAACAACTCGTCGCTCGATCGCATCCGCGCGATGATGCCGTTGTGCGATTCCCATGGAATCGTTCCAACTTGGCAGGAGCCCGCCGACGAGATCGTGCAGCAATTCTTCGACGACTTAGAAGAAGTGTCGATCCGTGCCGACGAGCAGAAGCGGCTCACCCGGGACACCACCGAGCAGGAGATGGCGCGCATCGCCACAAGGTTGGAGGAGGCTGCAGAGGCTGCTGCCGCCGGCATATTTGGGTTCACTGTCGAGGAGGCAGAGACGGCCGAGGCGGCAAGCCTTGCCGACCGAGAAGAGTTTGTCGGCGAGGAGGAGCAGACCGAGCCCGACAACGAGCCGAGCGAGCCTGCCGGGGGCGCCTCTCCTCCGCCTTCAAGTAGCTTGCCGTAGGAGGAGCCCGATGTCCCGCCAAGGAGACGCCCGCAAGATCGATAAGTGGCGGGCGGCATACGGTCCATCAGCCGCCTCTGCCGACGCTAGCTTCCATCTGCGGCAAGCATCTTGCTGCCAGCTGGAGCGCCTCATTTCGCCACGGCGACGGGCGCGGGGTCTTCTGGAGTCGCGGCCCCTGCACCCGCCAAGCGTCCGAGGGAATCTTCTCCCCCAATTCGTCGCGCCGGAGCGGAGTTTGATCTCTCCGCCCTCAGCTCCGAGGAAGAAGAGGAAGAGTAAGATCTTGTCGCTACTACTTGCAATCCTCTAATTTATTGCTTTATTTTATATCTGACTGGCTTCACTCTGAACCTTCTCCTTCTTCAGAACGCTAGCTCAGAGGGCCTCGAAGAGGGCCAAGACTCCGTGGTTGTCGTCTCGGATGACTACCACCACAGCAACAGGGGCACGTCCGGACTCCTTGCCGGATCCGGCAACCCTTCAACAGAGCAGCCCCCAGCACACCCCCAGCGTAAGTGTTTGGTTCATTTCTCATGGTTAGGTGTGCTTGGGTGTTCCTCCGTCACTGATATCCAGTTTGTTGAATTATGTAGGAGCAGAGCAGTCTCATCAGGAGGTCCCGGAGGCTGCTCCTGAGGTCCAGCCTCATCAGGAGGCCCCGGAGGTCACCCCCGAAGTTCTGCTTGCTTCAACTACGCCACCAAGGGAGAAATCTCCGCCAAGGGAGCGCTCTCCGGCAAGGGAGGCTTCTCCGACAAGGGGATCTTCTCCGGCAAGGGGCAGCGCCGACAACCCTCCGGTGGTGGAGACCGCGGCAACAGACCCTACTGCAGGTAATCTTCTGTTTGAGAATTTCCCTTGGGTTCTTTTCCTCTGTTCTTCTTTTTCTAACATTTGCTTGACTTGTTCTTTCTTTTTTCTGACCATCAGATCCATCCACCGGAGATCCGATGGAGACTGAGGCTGCCAGCGAGGAGGAGGACGCTCGCGGCGACAACGTCGACGCTGCCAACATGGAGGAGGAGGCTGGCGCCGATGGGTCCGCCGGCGAGGAGGCTGCCAAGGCTGCTGGTGCAGAGGCTGGGGAGGGATCCGGAGATCGCACTGACGGCCCTGAGGCCGCAGGAGCGCTAGACGCTGCACCGACCGCCGATCCCCCCGCCACCGATGCTGCACCAGACTCCGAAGAGCCCCAGCCCGGCGCCTATCTCAAGGCCGGGCGAGGGTGTCTTTATCAAGCTCCCATGGGCATCAAGCTCTGTGGCACCGGCCAAGGGGGAGACCTTCGACGCGGAACTGCTTGCCTCCGCCGGGTTGTCGCTGGTTGATGCCCCGAGCAGCAGCAGCGTGAGCCCGAGGAGGAGCAGCTGCTAAGGAGGTTGCTGTCGCTCTACCGCACTCCGCCAAGCCAAACTGGAGTCTGTGGAGGCGCTTGTCGCGAGGGCGGAGCCAACTTGAGAAACGCGCGGAGGAGCTCCGGCGCGCCAACAAAGAAACTCTCCGGGATATAGCAGAGGCGCGGAGCAGCTTGCCGAGGAGCGCACGGCCTTCATCTTGGAGAAGGGCGAGGTCGAGGAGCAGCAGAGGCTTGCCGGGCGAAGCTCTCCAGCGAGAAGGTGAGCTAGCGCAGCGGAAGATCAACCTCGACAGCTATGAGGAAGATCTCGCCGTGCGCGAGCAAACGATTGGCGGGCCACTTCAGGAGGCAAAGGATGCTGCTGCGGCTGCCGAGGCCGCCAAGAGGGAATTGGAGACGAGGGTGGCTCAGCTGGAGTCCACCCTCCAAAAGAGCGCCGAGGAGGTCGCCGGGCTGAAGCGCGAGCGCGAGAAGGACGCCTACACCCTCGGCGAATTGCAAGGTCGTTTTGCTGAAAAGATCAAAGAGCTCGATGCCGCCAAGGACTCCAAGGCGGATCTGGAGCTGAAACTGACCACCTTGACGGAGACGTTGGAAGGCGCCAAGGAGCGGGAAACGGGCCTGCTGGAAAAGATCAAGGCCACCGAGGAGTTGCTGTCGAATGCTGTGACCGCCCAGAATAATCTCCGAGACAACATAATGCACTGGACAGAAGGTCTTGTGGACACCGCCGCCGGCATCCATAATGAGCTGATGGAGCTGGGATGACGGATCTTGGGTACTCCACCGACGAGAACCTCCAACCCAGCGTCAAGCTCAGCCTATTCTTCAAAGGCGTGCTGACGGGTCTCCAGCGGCTCCGGGAGGAGATCCCAAAGCAGCTGGCGGAGGAGTCGCGCCAAGTCTGCGCCGGGGCTCTCCAGAAGGTGTTGATGAAGGTGGCCTTCCGCAACCCAGGCGTCGATTTCACCAAAGTCCTCAAGTCTCTGCCTCCATCTGCTGATGTCGAAGCGCTCAAGGCCCTTGTCGCACCCATTGTGGACAGGGTGAGCGGAGTCAAGAGGCTCGATGGCGACCGCGTGGACTAGGCCGCCAAGCTTATCTTACTCTTGTCGCTGTAGATCATGTATAGGTGAAAAATCTATTAGATCCGCGACGAGTTGTTATGTAATATACACTATCTTAGGCAATCGAATGCAATGTTATTTCCTTTACTCGATTTCTTCCCTTGTATGTTTATACCCTACGCTTTTAGGGGAACTTGTCAGTGCGAACACCTTTGTCATGAAAGCGCTGAGTCTTGGAACTTCAGCAGCCTGCTGGCGATGCCGCCTCCGACAAGCAACCTTGTCGCAAATAGTTGCAGCACACTTAAGTTGTTGAGCGAAACAAAGTAAGGGCGCAAACTAGTCGCGAGACGGTTCCTCCGCGCACAGGTTTTCCATACAAAGTACTATTGTTCGAGGAAGATTACTTAAAATTTAAAACTGGTCGCTTAAACTTAGCAACTTAGCTTCTCTGTTGTCCATTTCCGGCAAGGCGACAGTTCCTTGAGCGACGCCATGCCCACACCATTATCTTCCCTCACTTCGGTTAACTTGTGGGTGGATGAACCTTCTTCTTGTTTGAGAAGAAAGAAGAGAAAATAAAGTTATGGAGCCTAGTGGCTCGTCATCGCTTACCGGGTGTGGATGCTGCACAAAATGTTAGTAAACACATGCATATAAGATTATGAAAGCATGTATTGACAAGTTGTGTGCAACACATAGGCTTTACTGATGCACGGGGTCTGCGCCCGGCTTTGTACAAAGGATTACATGCAACAGCGGCAAGACTTGTACAAAAGGGTGGCTGCCGGAATGGGTTCCGGCAACTGCGCCTCATGGGTAAAACTTGCGAAGATGCTCTATATTCCAGGAATTGCTCACCGGAACACCATCTTCGGTCTCAAGGCGGACATCGCCGGGCCTAGTGACTCGTTTCACCCGATAAGGGCCTTCCCACTTCGGCGTCAACTTGTTGGAATTCTTGGCGGATTGAACGCGCCGAAGAACAAGGTCGCCTTCCTCGAAGCTTCTGGCATTAACTTTGCGGCTATGGTAGCGATGCAAAGCTTGCTGGTAACGAGAAGCTCGTACAGGAGCCTGAAGACGATCCTCCTCGAGGAGCAGCGCATCATCTTGTCGCAGCTGCTCTTGCTCAAGCTCATCATAGGCGAGCACTCGAGGTGACCCGTATACGAGTTCTGTGGGGAGAACTGCCTCTGCTCCATAGACTAGAGCGAAAGGTGTCTGGCCAGTGGCTCGATTTGGCGTCGTCTTGATTGACCAAAGAACCACCGGCAGCTCCTCGATCCAGTTTCTTCCGCACTTGCGCAACTTGTCGAAAGTTCTGGTCTTGAGTCCCCGCAGCACTTCAGCGTTTGCTCTCTCTGCTTGACCGTTGCTTCTCGGATGAGCAACAGAAGCAAAGCAGATCTTGGCGCCAAGATCTTGGGCGTACTGCATGAAGGTGCGGCTCGTGAACTGTGTGCCGTTGTCGGTGATGATTCTGTTAGGAATCCCAAAACGGCAAACAATTGACCTGAAGAGCTTGACTGCTGACTGTGCTGTCACCTTCCTCACTGGTTCTACTTTCGGCCACTTTGTGAACTTGTCGATCGCGACGTACAAGTACTCAAAGCCCCGACAGCTTCGGGGAAGGGGCCAAGGATGTCGAGCCCCGCACGAAAAGGGCCAGGATAAAGGGATCGTCTGAGAGCTTGAGCTGGTTGGTGTATCTGTTTGGAATGGAACCGCACGCTTCACACTTGGTTACTTGTGCCGTTGCATCTGGAGGGCTTCGTCGGAAGAAACCTTGCCGGAAAACTTTGCGGCAAGTGCTCTTCGCCAATGTGGTGACCACATATGCCTCCATGTATCTCTGCCAACAACTTCGTCCATCTTCCCGCAAATGCACTTCAATTTCACACCGTTGAGTCTTCTTCGTACATGATGTTGTCAACAAACTGGTACATACTTGATCGGGGCTACTTTTTTCCGCTTCTTCTTGCTCTTGGGAAGTTCTCCGTGTCAAGGAAATGGACGATTTGCTGCGCCCATCCTGGAGCCTGTGGCTCGAAAACAAGGACTAAAGGCTCATCTACCACTGCGGGAACATTAGCTTCTACGGCAAGAAACTGCAGTTCTGCCGGAGCTTGATGATCCCCGGCAAGCTTGCCGAAGCAAAGCTTGTCGGGAGCGTCTGCTTCAACGAAACAAACCGCAGGGCTTGTCGGAGCAGACTGCTCTTCAGTGATATTTGCGTTGATCTTAGGGACCTTCTTGGCGGCGGCTCCGGGGAGCTCTGCCGGAAAGTAGTCACCGGAAACCAATTTTCTCTTCTTGCTCTGTCCTGTTGATGGTGTTACGGTTGGCTGAGTCAGCTTGAGCACAAAAATTCCTGGTTCCACAGGTAACTTAAGTGCGGCACATTTGGAGAGGCCATCATCTATATCATTACGAGCTCTTGAACGTGTTCCATTTGCGAACCTTCAAAGTGCTCTTCTAGCTTTCTCACTTCATCGACGAGGCTTCCATCAGCGGACTCGATAATCTTTGTTTACTTGGCGGACGACAAGTTGCGAGTCCCCGACAATGAGCTTCTTGATCCCAAGGTCTACCGCAATCCGAGACCGCAAGCAAACCTTCATACTCTGCGGTATTATTTGTTGCTTGTTCCTTGGGAAAGTGCATCGGACTATGTACTTGAGGTGCTCTCCGTGGGTGCGATAAGCAGCACGCCGCACCGCGCCTTGGAGCGAAAAGGCACCATCAAGTACATCAGCCACTCTTTATTTGCCTCCTTGACGGGATGCTCGTCTCGAATTCCTTCATCTTGCGTTGGCGTCCACTCTGCTATGAATTCTGCCAATGCTCGCTTTGGATAGTTGAAGTGCTTTCAAACTTGAGACCAAAGCTTGATAGTTCCAGGCCCACTCGACAATTCTGCTGTTGCTTCGGATTTTGCAAAATCCTCTTCATGAAAACGAGTGCAACTGTTATCTCGTGTGCTTGGAAGTAATGGCGCAGCTTTCTCGAGGCCATGAGGAGGCCGAAAAGCAACTCGCACACCGTAGTACCTTGACCTAGCCCCTGCGTATGGGCCGACAAAATAGACTGGCGCTGCACCATCCTTTTCTCAGTATCTTGTCACAACCCTGCGCTGATCTGTCCTTGTCGGGACCAGAGCTTGACGGCGAAGCCCCTTGCTTGTCGCTGGATGCGTCTGCCTCGGTTGCCGGCTCATCATCTATCTCCCTCTCTGCTACTAACGCAGCACTAACCACTTGATTGGTCGCTGCTATATACAGCAACTTCTCTTGTGGCCTAGGTGCGACAAGTATTGGAGTGGAGGACAGGTATCTCTTCAAGTCTTGCAGCGCAGCCTCCGCTTCGGGAGTCCATTTCATTGGACCTGCCTTTTTCAAAATCTTGAAAAATGGCGAGCGCTTCAGCAGAGACTTAGAGATAAACCTCTGAGAGCAGCCACGCAACCGCAAGCCTTCCGACATCCTTGACGCTTTGGTGCTTCAATCTGCTCAATGGCCTTGATCTTGTCAGGATTGGCTTCGATTCCCCGCTGAGACACAAAGAACCCGAGAAGCTTGCCGGAAGGGACTCCAAACACGCACTTCTCGGGGTTGAGCTTGAGGTTGATCTTGCGCAAATTTACAAAAGTCTCATCCAAATCATGAATTAGAGTTGCTTTGTCCTTGCTCTTGACTACTATATCATCCATGTAAGCTTCCACATTTCTGTGTATCTGTGGCTCAAAGGCATCATGGACTACTCTTGCAAAAGTTGAACCAGCATTCTTCAAATCGAAAGGCATCCGTATGAAACAGTACGTGCCACATGGTGTAATGAATGCGGTTTTCTCTTCATCCTCTTCTGCCATGAAGATCTGATGATATCCTGAATATGCATCAAGAAATGAAAGCAAATCACATCCAGCCGTGGAGTCAACAATCTGGTCAATACGTGGCAAGGGAAACGGGTCTTTGGGACAAGCTTTATTAACATCTGTGAAGTCAATACAAAGTCTCCATTTCCCATTTTCCTTGCGTACAACTACCGGATTGGCCAACCACGTGGGATGGAGTACTCCTCTGACAAGGCCTGCTGCTTCCAACTTCTTGATTTCTTCCGCTATGAATTCTTGGCGCTCCACTGCCTGTTTCCTAACTTTTTGCTTGACGGGCGCGTGAGGGCGACAGCTAGGTGGTGCTCAATTACTTTCACAGGAACACGGGGATGTCGGATGGTTGCCATGCAAACACATCGACATTCGACCATAGAAAAGCAACGAGCTCGCCTTCCTATTTAGGGTCAAGCGTGGCACTGATGGTGAAGGTACCACCAGTGCCGTCCTCCTTGGCGGGCACCTTCTGGGTCTTCGACGGAGCTGCCATCATCTTCTTGCACTTGCCGGTGGAGCTCGATGGTGCGTCCTCAACGATAGCGCAGCACTCCGAAGAGGTGCGCTTGCCGGAGTGGGCATCAGAGCTCTTGCCGGACTTGGTGGTCTTCTTCTTCCCCCCGGGAGCTTCAGCGGCAAGTGGTTTGCTATCTGTTGCGGCTGCTGCGTCCCGGTAAATCTTGTCGGCACAGATAAGCGCATCCTTCTTGTCGCCATGGACAGAAATGATGCTTATCGGGCCAGGCATCTTGAGTAAATTGTAGGCGTAATGAGAGGCTGCCATAAACTTGGCGAGCGCTGGACGTCCAAGTATGCCATTGTAGGGCAATGGGAAATCGGCAACGTCAAACGTGACCTTCTCAGTTCTGAAGTTGAGCTCGCTGCCAAATGTTACCGGCAACGTGATCTTCCCTTTGGGCTTGCTCCTTCCTGGGTTGATTCCTTGGAATGTGCCAGTCTCTTGAGCTCATTGTCGAGGATTTGAAGTTTCAAAACCGCAGAGGATATCAGGTTCAGGTCGGCCCCGCCATCAACCAACATCTTTGTGACCTTGAGGTTGCGGATAGTTGGTGATACCAACATCGGCAAGCACCCGACAGCAGTGACGCGATCAGGGTGATCCTCAATGTCAAAGATGATGGGCGTGCTGGACCACTTCAGAGGTTTGCGCGACTCTATGGATGGTTCTACTGCATTAACCTAACGCATCCATTGCTTGAGTTGGCGGTGCGAGGTATGCAGAGAAGCACCACCGTCAACGCAAAGAACCTCTGTTGCCTTTTGAAACTCCTGCTCATCAGCTTCATCGTCTTCCATGTCTTCGTCATCTTCATCTTCGTCTTCCTCCTTGTCACGGCCGTGGGGAGGTCTGTCTCCTTGCCGCTGCTTGGCCTTGCCGCGGCGTCCTCCCCGACCGGGTCTCTTCTTACTTGCTGCACCTGCACCTTCCTGGGCCTTCTCCTTGTCTACGCCGTCGTATTCAGCTCTCAGAGCTCAACAAGCTGCTCGACTTTCTTGCAGCTCGAGATCGTGGCCCTTGGTGCGGTGGATCTTACAGTACTGCTTGTTGGAGCTGTCAGGCTTGTCGGCGGCCGCCACAGCTTGGCGGTCGGCGTCTACGGCGACCTCCTTGCCGGAGTCACCAGCCTTGGCTTTGTTGGCGGCACCATCCTTGCTGGACTGCTCAACAACTAGTACTTCTTGGTTTTTCTTTCTTCTTTTGTTTCGCCGCCGGCTCTTCCTTGCCGGGGCGGTCTCCTCACTATCAGACTCTGCTCCCACATTCTCTCCTGGGAGTCTTCTTCCTTCTTCAGCGCGTGCACACTTGTCGGCCAGGGCGTAGAGCTCGCTAACGTCTTTCACTTTGCACATCGCCATCTCCTCCCTCATCCTGCGGTTTCGCACATTCTGATGAAATGCACTGATCACCGCGGCAGGGTGGACGTCTGGAATGTTGTAATGCACACAGCTGAATCTCTGGATGAACTTGCGCAGGGACTCTCCTTCCTTCTGGGCGAGTAGGTGAAGGTCACTCTCTTGGCCATGAGGTTTGTGGCCGCCTGTGAAGGCACCAACAAACTGGTGGCACAAATCCGCCCAAGAAGAAATAGAGCTATCCTGCAAGTGCATGAGCCAAGACCTGACGTTTGGCTTGAGTACCAGAGGGAAATAGTTGGCGAGGATCTTGTCGTCTCGTCCCCCCGCAGCTTGCACCGCGATGGTGTAGATGCTGAGGAACTCCGATGGGTGTGTCCTGCCATCATACTTCTCCGGCACATCTGGCTTGAAGTTTTTCTTGTCGGGCCACCGGACTTGCCGCAGCTCACGAGTGAACGCAGGGCAACCTACGGCGTACGGCAAGTCGCCTGGTTCCCCTGGCGCATGCATATCAACAGTGGGCCCGGCGTGCTGGTCGGATTGACGACGCGCTTCTCTTCGGCGCTCGATGCGGGTTCGAGCGTCTTCTTCTCGCCGTTCTCGAAGAACTTGGCGCTGATCGCGACGAGCTCGCGGATCCGACGACGCTGTGGAGTCGCTGTCGAGGTGGATCCGGCGAGTCGGCGATCTTGGCCTTCGGGAAGGGGAGTGTACGGTGGCTGCACCCCCGCAAGTCTCGTCGCCATCGGCTCGTGCCTTGTCGCCTTGTCGCGGATGTGAGGCGCTTGGTGGCCGCGGGACGTCTCCGTTGGCAAAGCCAATGAGACTCTGAATTGTGGCCCTCCATTCGTCGACCTTGTCGGCCGTTGGAGGGTAGTCTAGAAGTAGCTGAGCCCTTGCCAAAGCTTCCGCCGGAGTGGAGGGTGGCAACGGTGTACGGAGCGAAGAACGAGAAGTGCTCGAACTCCTAACCAAGTTAGGAGGAGCAGCATCCGTTCAGCGACCATACCCTCGTTCCGCATCTTTGGCGCCGCATGCGGTCTCGAGGCCTCGGGATCCTCCGCAGCCTTGATCTATCGAGCGTATGGTGCTGCGAGCACCATGGCGCTGTCTTTCCGCTTCTTGAGAAGGGCGCGCGCGCGATTCGACGCCGAAGCTTGCGCCGCCTTGTCCTTGGACCTGGCAGGGTCGTGGGCTCTCTCGACGACGCCCGTTCCTCCGCCAGCGTTTCCCCCACCACATGACAGCTCCGGTGGTGGTGGGTTCGACGCGGACGGCTCTGCTGCTGCCGAAGACTTCTTCTTCGGCGCCATGTTGACGAAGATTGTTGATGAAGAAACTGCTCGTGTGAACGCCGGATCGGGTTCACACAGCCTCGACGCCCCCTACCTGGCGCGCCAAAGATGTCGGGGAGAACTGATCGTGTCCTGCGATCACCTATGGGACCTGGTCCCTTGTGGTTCGGAGGGGGAGCGGAGGATGCACAAAGAGCGGATCGAGGCGATGCACACGAGCAGATTTACCCAGCTTCGAGCTCTCCGGAGATAATACTCCTACTGCTGCTTTGTGGATTATCTTGTGTTCTTGCTAGGGAGCAATGGGAGCTACAAAACCTAGCCCGAGTGTGGTCTCGTATGAGTAGAATGAACTAAGTCGAGCTGAACCGAACCCTTTCTCGTTGCACTGGCCTCCTTTTATAGGCACAAGGGGTCACCACATGTGCCAAGTAGACAAGGGTAAAATAGTAAAACATAGGTTGGTACACCGCTTTGTATAGTGTCAATGGTCTATACCTAACTCGACGGCAAGGGACAAGAGTCATTAATGCCCGTCTCGGTCGCTGAACGATTATAACAGGACCGTCAAAGCGCCTCCGTTTGCCACGATGGTAGCTTGTCGGCGCCGCTTATCGCTGCTCCCGGCTGGCTGCACAGCCCATCGACCGCGCGTTCTGGGGAAGCCCGTGGCGACACGTTGGCGGATGAGCTGGAGCGAGACGAAGAGGGGTTGCCTGTCCCGGCAAGCGCCTTGCCGCGGCAGAAAACTCGTCGCGCTTGGGAGCTCGGCGCCCATCGAGCCTTCCCGGCAAGCTCCTCTTGCCGGGGCCTTGTTTCCTTCGTGCCTTGAGTGGTCTTCCCGGCAAGCTTCTCTTGCCGGGGCCTTGATTACTTTGTTCTTGAATGGCTCCAAAGGAGCCACGGAAGATCTTGGCGGTCACCAGGCCGGCCCTGCCGCGGGGTGCTGCAACTGCCCGTGCGCGAGTTCGGGATACTAGGGTACCCTACTCTAGTACACCGACATCTGGGTAGATGGGCAGGTGCTCCTTGTCCAAAAGATATGTGTGAGTGCCCATCTTGGAGTTGATCAGCTCCTGGATCTGTGGGGCATACCCACAACTTCTCTTCTGATCTGCAGCTGTTCTCTTTATGGTTTCCACAATCAGGCTCATGACCTTGAACTTCTGTGGGACATCAAATATGTGAAGCAAGTTGATGGAGTGACCTCTGATCATTCTGTGATCTCCTGATTTTGGCAAAAGAGTGTGCCTGAGGATCCAGTTGATTGTAGGCAGGCCTGACAACAAGTGTTTCACTGAACCAAATTGGTGAGTCTCAAGATCTGCATCAGGAATCTCCTTGTACATCCTAGCCATTGAGTTGTGATCCTTCTTCTTCTTGGCATAGACATCCAAGTCATCCTCACTCTCCTTAGGAGCATTGATCAATTTGGCCCATTCTTCAACAGTTGACTGGTACCTAGTACCTTCAGACATCCAGACAATCCTTCCATCTGGGTAGAAGTGAGCTGTGGAGTAGAACTGCATGATAAGCTCATCATTCCACTTCGTGAGCTTCTGAGCCACAAACTCATAAACGCCACAAGCCTTGAAACTATCATAGACTCCAGGATAGTGCTCTTCATTCTCCTTGATGTACTCCCAGTTGACCAATCTCATGTCACACACTATGGGCTTCTTGTCAAGCAGAATCTTCTCATAGAAGTCCTGTTGTTCCTTGGTGTGAAATCTATAGTCCACAGCAGTCCTTCTCCTGGTGGCATATGGATCAGATTCTCTCCATAGCCTTAATCCTGAGTCCTTCCTGATTTTCATGTTCTCAGCTACCACTACAAAAAAAAAAAGACACATCCGTGACATTTTGGGCCGAACGATTTTTTTTTCTGTCATACATATGACACTTCTATGACGATAATTGTGACAAAACTCGGTATCATCATAGATGTGGTGGGCTCCTACTTCTATGACAGAAAATCATGACAGAAAATGGGCTTTTCGTCCTGGGCGGGCCGGAGACGCAGCTGCATGACATTCTTTGGGCCGTCCATGATGGAAAAAACCGTGGTAGAAGCGAGGGGGAGGAAAATTTTGGGGAGTTCCCGGTTACGGTGGGAGGTCGGGGGCCGAGCGATGTGCGTTTCTCTACGTGCGTCTGCGGCGTGTGTCGCGAGGCATTGGCTCAATCGAAACCGGCGAGCGTTGGGATCTAATCGAACCCGGCGATCGATCGATGGCTGTTAATCGAACCCGATCGGCGATTCGCCGCTCTGCTCTTGGCGAAGCCGATCGATGCTGCCTCGGGATGAGCAGTGAGCATTGCGGGGGGGTTTGGATGAGCGATGGCGGTGGCGTTGCCTCTGGATGAACAGGACCCGTGGTGTGGTGGAGGGCTGGATGAGCGATGAGCGGTGGAGGGTGTCCGTGGAGGGGTGGTTGAATAGGACCCGTGGTGTGGAGGGCTGGATGAGCAGAGAGGCGGTGGAGGGTGGTTGAGCAGTGGCGGTGGAGTAGCGCGCGCGGTGGAGGCTGGATGAACAGGAGCCCGTGGAGGCTGGAGGAGGTCGACGGTAGCCCATGGAGGCTGGAGGAGGTTGACAGTGGAGATGAACAGTATCCCGTGGAGTTCCGTTTTGCGGTACGCTAAACCCCTCCCGATGAACAGGACCCCCGTTTCGACCCTCGCGCTCCAACACAAGTCCGTTTCGTCCGTTTTGCGGTACGCCACACCCCTCTCGATCAACAGGACCCCCGTTTCGACCGTAGGAGGTCCATTTCGTCCGTTTTGCGGTACGCCACACCCCTCCCGATCAACAGTTCGACCATAGGAGGTCCGTTTCCTCTGTTTTGCGGTACGCCACACCCCTCCCGGTCAACAGGACCCCGTTCCAAACGTAGGAGGTCTGTTTCCTCCGTTGTGCGGTACGCCAGGCCTCATTTCCATCGCTTGTTCCGTCCAAGCCCTCCCGATGAACACGACCAAGCATTTTGTTCTGACCCAGCCGGTTGGCTCCAACGCGTTCCGTTGCCTCCCGATGAACACGACGCATTACGTTGCCTCCCCATGAACACGACGCATTTCGTTGCCCCCCGATGAACACGACGACGACGCTGTTTCTCCGTTCCGACCCAGCCATGTCAACGAGCCCTCGCCATACGTATGCGCGAGTAGGCGTTCGAGACCCCGCCCGTATGTACACATACGTGGCCGTATTTTCTTTCTTGCACCCTGGACGCTGTACGTACGTGTACATGCTACGTGCGCGCCTCTACTATGACACGTGCGAGCCTCTACATCGACCAGTATGTACGTACACGTTAGCGACCAGAATGACAACACTACGTACGCTTCGACCAGGTGGGTCCTGACTGTCAGGCACTTCCTTCCGTGCGAAGATGTAGCTAGTGGGTCCCAGCAGTCAGGGGGGCGAATCGTTTTGTTTTTTTTTTTTGCCCGGACGCACTTCCTTGCATGCGAAGGTGTAGCTGGTGGGTCCCAGCAGTCAGGGGGGAAACATTTTTTTCATGAAATATGGTGGCCCGTCCGGTGGGTCCCCGCTATCAGGTGGAGGAATAATTATTTTGCACGTAATAAGGAGGCACTTCCTTGCTGCGGCCGTGGACCCAGCTGTCAGCCTCTCCATGTACAGTCCACGTCTGATGGAAGCCGTTCCTTGACCACGTTGACCACGCCATGCCGAGAGCACCAGGGCGGTGGACGACGGCGAGACCTAGGAAGGGGGCGATGCGGAGATGGGGAAGACGCGGCAGTGGATGCCCACGCGTAGAGGAGTACGAGGGTTCAATGGTTCGCTGCGGTGTGAGGCTGCCATCGCCGCAGAATAACAGGGGGTGTGGGTGAGTAGAGGGATGGCCTGGCTAGCGGTGGGAGTAGTAGGGGGCAGTGAGACCTCCGCCGCATCGCAGCCAGCCACGGGAGGCAGGAGCACGAGGCACGACCGACGCTGGTTTGGGCGGCTGGAGCAAGAAGACCAGAGGTTGAAGAAGCACTACGGCCGTTGGATGGACATCATGTGGTCACTGGAGCTAGAATCATGCATATTGACTAAGTTGACAAAGCCGTCCGTCCCCGTCAACTTAGTAGGCCCACAAGTCAGCCTGCCACTATACTGGGTCCCAGCTAACAGGGGGAGTATTCATTTTTTTGTGCGTAATAAGGAGGCACTTCCTTGCGTGCGAAGATATAGCTGGTGGGTCTAAGCTGTCGTGGCGGTAATGTTTTTTAAGTGAAATCTGAGGCCCTTCGGTGGGTCCCTGATGTCAGGTGGAGGAATCATTATTTTGCGCGTGACAAGGAGGCATTTCCTTGCGTGCGGCCGTGGACCCAGCTATCGGCCTCTCCACGTACAGTCCACTTCAGATGCATGTTGGTCGTTGACCATGATGACTAGGCCGCGCCGAGAGCACCATGGCGGTGGACGACGGCGAGGCCTAGGAATGGAACGACACGGAGGCAGGGAAGACTCGGCACTTGTTTCTCACGCGGAGGGGAGTATGACTATACGAGGGTTTACTGGTTCGTCTGCCGTCGCCGGAGAATAACAGCAGGTGTGGGTGAGTAGAGGGATGGGTAGGCCAGCGATGGAAGTACGGTGGGGCGGTGAGGCCTGCGCGGCAGCAAAGCCGGCTGCAGGGAGGAGGGAGCAGGTAGTCCCGCCGCCGCTTGTTTGAGCGGCTGGAGCAGGAAGAGCAGAGATTGAAGAAGCACGACGGCCGTTGGATGGCCATCCAATAGTCACTGCTTGTGCGTCAACCGTTTTTTTAGGAAAGCCTCAAATCTGTGGAAAACATCATACATCCCATCTGCCATTATTTCTAATAATTTAGAGCCCATTTGCTAATTATTAAGGTTTTTTTTGGAGCCCATATTCTTTTTGTTAGCATTACAGCCCATATTGTGGCCACGGTTAAAAAATTATACGACTTTTTGCATATTTCGGTGCGGTCCAAACTGTTTTTAATCCCGAAATTTCGACTCACATTCCAACTGTTTTTCAAAATAAATGTATATCAATATAAAATCCAACAAATTCTCCACGCATAAAAATTAATGTAATTTAAAATCTTAAAATGAAAAAAAAAATATTTGAAACTAATTGCCGGTTTGATATGTTTTAAAAATGTACAACCCATTTCTCATTACTGATGGGCCATTTTCTCAGCCAGCCGAATGAAAGCTCTCCTCGTCTTGAAAGATTTGCAGTCCAACAGGCCTGACAAAATGAGTTACTTGGCAAATCACGAAAAAACTGGGCTATGGCCGTGGACCCAGCTGTCAGCCTCTCCACGTACAGTACTCTTCCGATGGAAGTCGTTCCTTGACCACGTTGACCATGCCACGGAGAGAGCACCACATCGGTGGATGACGGCGAGGCCTAGGAAGGGGATGGCACGGAGCCGGGGAAGACGCGACAGTGGAAGCCCGCAGGGAGAGGAGTATGAGGATTCACTGGTTCAGCTGCGGTGTGAGGCTGCCGTCGCCGCAGGGCCTGGCCAGCGGTGGGAATAGTAGGGGGCGGTGAGGCCTCCGCGGCAGCACAGCCGACCACGGGAGGCAGGAGTATGCGACACGACCGGCGCTGCTTTGGGCGGCTGGAGCAAGAAGACCAGAGGTTGAAGAAGCACTACGGCTGTTGGATGGACACCGTACAGTCACTGGAGCTAGAATCCTTCATATTGACTAAGTTGACAAAGCCCTTCGTCCCCGTCAACTTAGTAGGCCCACAAGTCAGCCTCCCACAAAGGTGGGTCCCAGCTAGCCGGGGGAGTGTTCATTTTTTTGTGCGTAATAAGGAGGCACTTCCGGTGGGTCCGAGCTGACAGCGGGGGGAACGTTTTTTTTGTGAAATACGGTGGCCCGTCGAGTGGGTCCCTGCTGTCAGTTGGTGGAATCATTATTTTCCGCGTAATAAGGAGGCACTTACTTGCTGCGGCCGTGGACCCAACTGAGACTCTCCACGTACAGTATACTCCCGATGGAAGTCGTTCCTTGACCATGTTGACCTCACCGTGTTCCGTTGCCTGCATGCGTCCATGGGCGTGGTGCGTCCCCACTTTCAGCCTATCACGTAGAGTCATCTTCCGATGACTCTCGGTTGTTGACCACGTTGACCACACCGTGCCGAGCGAGCCCAGACTGGAACGGCCCGGAGATGGGGACGACGGGGCAGTGGAGTCGCAGATGGAGATGAGTGGGAAACTTCATGGTTGGTCTTGGCGGCAGCACAGCCACAGTGCCGCCCACGGAGACAGGGAGCAAGAACGAGAGGTTGAAGAAGGAGCACGGCTGTTGGATTAACATCCAACGGTCCACCTGCTAGAATCATTTGTTGATTAAGTTGACAAAGCCGTGCGTACACGTCCGCTTAGTAGGCCCAAGAGTCAGTCACCAAATCTGACGGGTCCCAGCTGTCAACGGGATGCATAATTTTTTTGTAAAACAAGGAGGCACTTCCTTCCGTGTGAAGATACAGCCGGTTGGTCCCAGCTGTCAGGTGGAGGAAACATTTTTTTCAGCTTAATAAGGAGGAACTTTCCTTGCGTGCGACCATGGACCTCGTGGGTCCCAGCCATCAGGCTCTCCACGTACAATCCTCTTCCGATGACTCTCGTTTGTTGACCACGCCGCACCGAACGCAGCGAGGCGATGGACGACGGCGAGGCCCCGGACAGGAACGACTCGGAGATGGGAAAACGCGGCAGTGGATTCGCAGATTGAGAGCAGGAGAAGGGTTATAACTAGTTCTGTTGTGGCGTGGGGCTGTAGTCTGTGGAGAATAACAGGAGGTGTCGAGGGGTGGAGGGATAGCCTGGCTGGTGGTGGGGTAGCGCTTCGCAATGATGCGTGCTAAGCAGAGCCGCTAGCCGCCGAAGGCCGGACCAGGCGGCCCCGGCGACGCTGGAGGAAGAAGACGAGAGATTGAAGGTTCATGCCGGCCGTTGGATATAAATCCAATGGCTGTGGATGACACAATCATTTGTTGACCAAGTTGACAACATACGCATAGGCTTTGACCTATTGGCCCACATGTCAGCCTGCAAAAATGTGGCATATATTTAACCCATGTTTTCTAGAATGTACAGTCCATTTGCTGGGCTGGGTGAACAAATAATTTCGCGTCAATCAGGCTCATTTATATTTTCTAAGAAATCCCAGCCCATTTGCACTTCCTTGAAATACACGTATTAGGTGGGCTCGTTATATATATAATGTTATGTTAGAAGGAGCAATTAATATCAAAGAATAAACCGGAGAGGCACATTATATTTATATATATATATATATATATAATTAAGAAATTAGCGAGTTATTGCTCAAAATAAAATGAGCGTTATTATTAAATTGGTCCTTAAAATCTTATAAAGCTTTTATGCATAATCACCAGGATTTTCCTTGCACCGTGAGTCAAAAACAACCAGGATTTTCCTTGCCAACTTTCGTTAAACATTTACTTTTATATGTTAATAACACGTGGGATGTTTTTATAATGTATATATAAGTCTCTATAAAATATACGATAATAGTAATAATATAAATATATATAATGTGGTTAGAAGGGAAAACATAAATTGGACACATCATTACTTTTATAAGAGACCTGCGTTTTATACCCCACAGTAGGCATACTAACAAGTTCACACACAAATACAACAGAAAAGGTAAACATTCATATCAAACTCAGGTTCACAGGACACGTTCATATTCATAGCCAACATTCACTATCAACAACTCAAAAGATTCAAATATACACAAGCTCAGCATATCTATGCGTCCAAATGATTGATAGATCACACGACAATATTCATACATAATTCACAAAAAGATTCAGATATACACATGTTCAGTATGTTTATGCATCCAAATGATTGAGATCACAGCCAATATGGTCCATGGACGAACTTTAATTACCTAGGGTACAAACTGGTAAATGGTGTTCAATCGGAGGTACTTCTTGCTAAAATTAGTTCTTGTACGAGTAAACTTTCGAGTACATAAGAGGCAGCACAGACAATCTGAACTTTGCTTGTAGGTGTATCCTCAAATAGTGGCCTCGTGCCGAGGGAGGTTTGAGCAATGTGGCCACTACTTTCATCCAACTAGTTTACTGGCTCATCTTGGTCATGTATCTCGCCAAAATTCTACATTGCAGACGAGAAAGGAGGCGGTTGAGAAAATGAACCACCCAATTTTTTTGTGCAATTCAACTGAAATGGAGCATCCTTGGTGCTAGATGTATCTCGTGTTGGCAAAAGGATGAACAAAGCTCACGTAAAAAAATAGAGTGGAAGAACATAGATTCCGGACGACCGAGAAGGAGCAAGGAACCTCGTGGTGGAAGCGTCTGCACTCATAATATTTAATATTATTCAGCGATATAAAATTAACCAATCATCTCCACGATTAATTGGAAGATTACGAAACACGGCAGCCGGTGTAGTTACATCATACTAGTACATGGCTAACCCACGCTATCACCATATTTCTTGGCTTCCGTAATGCGACACCTATCTCTAGTAATCCAGCAGCTCATATCGCTTCTCCTCCTCGTCTCTATATCAAAGTGCGGCGGGCTGGCGTTTCTGCCGTCTATTGAGGTCGGTTAACTATCACATGTTAGAGACATGCCAAGAGCATTCTAAAAAAAATTCCTTTCATGTTTCGTTTTCAAAAAGAAAAAAATCATTTTACGTACGAATTTGCCTGTATGCTTTGAGCAACTTTCATGTCCTATACTGCTCCTGTTTGATACTCTAACTTAGCTAGAGGTTAGACTAACTCATGACTAACCCTGAACTAACTGTAGCCAAAGAGGTGTTTGGGTGACAGGGTTAGATTGACAATAAATGCACTTCATGGAGAGAGAAAAGTGATTTTTCGATGGTCCCAATGAGAACTATCTCCGTTAGCACCTCTTGGGTGGGATAGTTTTTTGGTGGGTTCGATTAGCGATGCTCAATTTAAACCCTCATGCTTGGATACTTTAGGGCTATTTGAGCCCCAACTAGCTCAAACTAACTATAACCCATGGATCCAAACAGGGCCTATGGCCAGTCTCAACGCGGAGCAGTCGCGTGCACCGGGAAGCGGCGCTCTCGGCCGTCGCGCCACTTCAAAGCCGGCGCCGGTGAGAGGTCGCCTCCGCTCTAGCCGGGCATTAATGCAGCACTGATGCTCCAGGGCGACGCTGACCGTTTCACGTGGGAATCGCGCACTGGCAAGGGAGTATAGGTTTTGAACCATTCCAGGTGTAGTAGTGGTAGTTTGCAAAACTACTCAATTATTTCACTCAGTTTCCATAGAAATTGTGGTAAAAACTTTACTCCACAGCCTGCTTCCCTTCTCCTTCCTCTTCCACAGCCCGCGCACATCCGCGGGAAGCGACCGGTCAACCCTTATATAGGAGTGCTAGCACAAAAAGATGCATGCATGACCACTAAAATTTCCATATTAAGCGTCGCTCCGGCGGAGTATGGCATATGTTGTTACCTTGACCGGCCCATAGCTACCGGCGACGGCGACCGAGAAGAGCGGCGGTAGGGAATGAATGCAGCTACTGTTTGGGTTCGCCTTCGGCTTAAATAAATCGCAGCATCCGTGTACCTGTGGGTGCTCAAATTGTAACATACGTGTCTGCTTAAGTGGGCGTCACGTAACCGGTGTGTGTGTGTGAGAGAGATTCTGAGAGACAGGCTGCATGTGTGCGACTCTACTCTTCGGACATGTACTCAACCTTTTGCATCAGGATATAAGTATAATGGTATTTACTTTAGCTAGTGATTTACGTGGCCATGTTAACGTGGTTGTGTCAAAAAAATGTCACTTCCTTCTCGTGATTTGCGTTATATAATTACAAGAAAGATTCTCGTGCATTGCACGGAACATCAATATGCATTTTTTTACAAAACACCTGTTGTGATTGACCGATGCAGGAGTAATCCCATGTGTAAAAACTAATGATATCTCAAGAATTTTATCGGAAAACTGGTATCTCAAGAATGTCATCGAAAAAATGAAAGATGAGAGATAAGGCGAGTAGGAGTGGAGCATGGTGGTGGTGGTGGTCGGAATGGGGCGGAGGCATGGGAATGGGCGGCGCGAGGCGGCGGCGGACCACCGAGGAGTCTGGATTAGGGGTATCCGGACAGCCGGACTGTATACATCGTCCGGACTATTGAAGCGTGAAGATACAAGACTCAAGATTCCGTCCCGTGTCCGGATGGGACTCTCCTTTGCGTGGAAGACAAGCTTGGCGATCCAGATATTATATTTCCTTACTTGTAACCGACTCCATGTAAACCCTAGCCCTCTCCAGTGTCTATATAAACCGGAGAGGATGGTCCTTAGAAGGCCGATCACAATTATAATCATACCATCATAGGCTAGCTTCTAGGGTTTAGCCTCTACGATCTCGTGGTAGATCTACTCTTGTACCACTCATATCTTCAATATTAATCAAGCAGGAAGTAGGGTTTTACCTCCATCGAGAGGGCCCGAACCTGGGTAAACATTGTGTCCCTTGCTTCCTATTACCATCAGCCTAAGACGCACAGATCGGGACCCCCTACCCTTGATCTGCCGGTTCTGACACCGACATTGGTGCTTTCATTGAGATTTCCTCTGTGTCGTCGCCGCAAGGCTTGATGGCGCCTTCAATCGTCAACAACACGGTCCATGGTGAGACTTTTCTCCCTGGACAGATCTTCGTGTTCGGAGGCTTCGCCGCTGCTGCCAATTAACTTAGCCATCTGGAGCAGATCGGCAGCTCGCCCCAGCCACGGTCAGGTTGGAAACTTGAACTACACGGCTGACATTCGCAGAGACTTGATCTTCGACGGATTCGAGCTTGCTCCAGGAGCACCGGACAGTCACGATGAGCACGGCTTAGACCTGCTGTCGGACAACACTCGATATATCACCCCTGCCGTAGCACCGGACCTAAATCCGGAGCAGGCTGTGTTGCCTAAGGATGGAGGGATGGACCCCTCCCCGCAGGCCACACACTCATCGGCGTTGGAGCCGAACACAGGTCACACCTTTGTAGAAGCCTGTGACTCCGTACCCCCGGACTCGTATCCGTTTGTAGGTTCCAGTCCACGCGCTCCCGAGCACGCCGAGCCTGGTTGGGCTCCGGTAATGGAGTTTACCGCTGCGGATATCTTCCAGCACTCGCCCTTTGGCGACATGCTGAACTCATTAAAGTCTCTCTCATTGTCAGGAGGCAGGCGAACTATGTTATTTCGAGTGGGAAGCAGGCGACAAAGGAATTCGTTGCCCACCCACCACCCACTTCATTGCCACGGTCGATGATTTAACTGACATGCTTGACTTCGACTCCGAAGACATCGACGGTATGGACGACGATGCAGGAGAAGAACATGAACCACCGCTGACGGGGCGGTGGACAACAACCTCCTCCTATGATATATTTATGGTGGACACTCCGAAGGAAACCAATGGCGATGAGGCAACGGAGGATAACCCCTCAGGGAGAAAAACAAAGCACGGGCGTCGTCGACGCCACCCCAAGCCCCGCCACAGTAACACCGGCCCAGGAGACGAAAACAATCCGGCTGGTGCCGAAGAGGAATACAACCCTGATCAGCCCGCCTTTGACCAGGCCGAGCAGGAAGATGAGCGGGTCCGCCCAGACGAACGGGCGACGGGCGGATATCCGGAGGAGGACAACTACATGCTCCCCTCCGAAGACGAGATTAGCCTCGGTGACGACGAGTTCGGCGTGCCTGAGGATCCCGTAGAGCAGGAGCGCTTCAAGCGTCGGCCTATGGACACTGCAAGGAGCCTGAAAAAGAAGCAGCAGCAACTTCAAGCTAATCAAGACCTGCTCACAGATAGATGGGCTGAAGTCCTGGCAGCCGAGGAAAATGGACTCGAGCACCACACGGTTGACCGGCCACCTCGTGGCCGGGATAAAACGGCGTATCAGCCCGAATACCAGCCAAGATCGATCTACGGATCACGGGGGCGCGCCCGAACGTGCGACAACGACTGTCACGCCGGACACACTATCAACAAGTCCGGCCGGGCCGAACACAGTCACCCAGAGCAATTCAAACTGCGTAGCCACATAGCCCGGCACAGAGGTGCCGCGCATCCCCTCTGCAAAACTGACGAAGTGATGGATCATGAATTCCCAGAAGGGTTCAAACCCGTAAACATCGAATCATACGATGGCACAACAGACCCTGCAGTATGGATTGAAGATTTCTTTCTCCACATTCACATGGCCCGCGGAGATGATCTACACGCCATCAAGTATCTTCCCCTTAAGCTCAAAGGACCCGCCCGACACTGGCTAAACAGTCTGCCAGCAAATTCCATTGGCAGTTGGGAAAACCTGGAAGACGCATTCCTCGACAACTTCCAGGACACATATGTGCGACCACCGGACACCAATGACTTGAGCCACATTACTCAACAGCCCGGAGAGTCAGCCAGGAAATTCTGGACTCGGTTCCTAACTAAAAAGAACCAAATAGTCGACTGTCCGGACGCCGAAGCCTTGGCGGCTTTTAAGCATAATATCCGTGACGAGTGGCTCGCCCGACACCTTGGCCAGGAAAAACCCAAGTCCATGGCAGCTCTCACAGCACTAATGACCCGCTTTTGCGCGAGCGAGGATAGATGGTTGGCTCGTAGCAGCACTACGCCACATTCTGGAACTTCGGATGGCCGCGACAATAACGGCAAGCCATGGCATAACAGACATAAGCGACGGAACAACGGTGACAGCACTGAAGACACGGCAGTCAACACCGGATTCAGTGGATCCAACTCCGGTCAGCGGAAGAAGCTGTTCAAAAGAAACATTCAGGGACCGTCCAGTATGGACCGTATACTGGAGCGCTCTTGCCAAATTCATGGCACCCCGGACAAGCCAGCCAACCACCCAACAAAGACTGCTGGGTGTTCAAGCAGGCCGGCAAAATAAACGCCAAAAACAAGGACAAGGGGCTACACAGCGACGACGAGAAAGAGCCCTTGCGTCCGAACACGGGGGGACAGAAGAAATTTCCCCCCTAGGTGCAAACGGTCAACATGATCTACGCCACTCACATTCCCAAGAGGGAACGGAAGCGTGCACTACGGGATGTTTATGCAATGGAGCCAGTCGCCCCTAAATTCAACCCATGGTCAGCTTGTCCGATCACCTTCGATCGTAGGGATCACCCTACTAGCATCCATCACGGCGGCTCAGCCGCATTGGTCCTAGACCCAATCATCGACGGATTCCACATCACGTGAGTCCTTATGGACGGCGTTAGCAGCCTGAACATGCTTTATCAGGACATAGTGCAAAATGGGCATTGATCCATCAAGGATCAAGCCCACCAAAACCACCTTTAAAGGTGTGATTCCTGGATTAGAGGCCCGTTGCACGGGCTCTCTAACATTGGAAGTGGTCTTCGGATCTCCGGATAACTTCCGAAGCGAAGAGTTAATCTTTGATATCGTCCCTTTCCGCATTGGTTACCACGCACTGCTCGAACGAACTGCATTTGCTAGATTCAGTGCGGTACCACACTACGCATACCTCAAGCTCAAGATGGCAGGACCACGCGGGGTCATAACAGTCAACGGAAACATGGACCTCTCTCTCTCTCCGAACAGAAGAGCATACTGCAGCCCTCGCGGCGGAAGTACAATGCGGCCTCCTCCGACAAACCAATCCGGCGACAACAACTTCGAGCACCTTCAAGCGAGTCCAGAGCACCTCGCAACAGGATCACCAGGCACGCCAAGAGCACGACTAGCAGTCCGGCCTCCGCTCAAGCCCCATCAAAGCAGCATTCGTGCCACGCGCACACAATTACGCACTAAAATACCATGGGCGTAGGCGGAGGCGGAGGCGCAACAATGACTCAGTCACCATTGCGGTATAACCGCTACATACCTTCATAACCCATCCTTCTTATTTTTCAGGACATTGCTTTAGAGCAACCTCTTCAGAAGAGCCAGATTGTCGGACTTACATAGGAGAGAAAACCAAGGAGGCAACAGGATTTGTGCATAAAAGGAAACACCCAAGTGGAATCTGTTCATGATCGTTATACCTGTTTTATATAACTACATGCAGCCTGCCCTTGGATAGGACATGTTAAATAGTCCTATTTACTTCTGCTTAATGCTACCGTTGTAAATATACGCTTAAACGTATTATTCATCAATGGGAAACAATACATAGCGTCAGCTTATTATTTCTATTTGCGCATATTTCTTGCAAATGTTTATTTAATATTGAATCCATACACCTTGGTACGGTTAGTTTGCCAGGGGCTTCTTATGACACCTCATGTCACGACATAACAAGTCCGAACAATTTCAACGGTCGGCACCCGAACTTATAGCACTATATGCATCAGCTCGAATCACGTCTTGGGTCAATAGTTGGGTTTGCCCGGCTCCTTGTTTTGGTACCTTACGTTCCGTTATATCGGCTAAGGTAGCGAGGGGAGAACTCTGCGATTGTGTCCGGTTCTTCGGACGAGCACCTCGATGAAAGCGAAAACTGGCGGCATGATGCAGGCGAGAGCTGGTCGCTGTTCGAGAGGTCTTAAAATCCTTGAAGATTTTTTCCTCTTTTGGCGATGAATCGGCCTCGTCCGATTTAGGCATATATAGCGCCCCAATTCGGCCCTCCGAATTCTAGGGGCTTCGCCGAAATTTAAAATTGTAGACTTCTATGGCTAAGTGGAAGTTATAAAGCCGCATAGTCCGATTGCCTTGTTAAGCTGCGGATACCTCCTTAAGGGACCAAAGATTTGGATAAAGAGTATCCGGGTTTTCGAGAACACCCGGTACTAGTTACGTGAAGCGGAAGCCGACGACGGTAGCCTACTTTTAGAATTCTATAAACAGCCGCACAGAAGGTAATATTTTAAATCAAACAATGCTACATAGCACAAGCAACTTCGTCTTCATATTACAACAGTGACAGAGGTACATTTATTCAAAGATCTTGTCCTTGGTACATTCATCGACCATGAGACGAGCGCCCTTCATAACGACATCGTAATACTTCTCGGGACAGTGATGCGCCTTGCCCTCCGGTGGCCCGTCCTTCACCAGCTTCTCCGCATCCAGTTTGCCCCAATGCACCTTCGCACGGGCAAAGGCCCGGCGGGCACCCTCAATGCAAACGGATCGCTTGATAACCTCAAGTCGCGGACAGGCATTCACCATCCGCTTGATCAGGCCAAAGTAGCTAGTGGGCAGGGGCTCACCAGGCCACATCCGGACTATGAAATCTTTCATAGCCACTTCGGCCGCCCTGTGGAGTTCGACAAACTGCTTCAGTTGGTCACTCAGAGGCATTGGGTGTTCGGCCCCAGCATACTGGGACCAGAACAGCTTCTCCGTGGAGCTCCCCTCCTCGGCACGATAGAACTCCGTTGCGTATGAGACGCTGCGTGGCAGATCTGCGAATGCCCCTAGAGAGCTCCGAATTCGGGTAAGTAAAAGAAACGCCTCCTCCACATGTTTGCTTTGCATAAAGAATGTCTTACCCGCCGCTATCTTACGGGCACTGGATTTCTGATGTGCTGTTAAACTTGACCTTGGCGTCTTTCATACTTGCAAGGGCCTTCGCAAGCTCGACCTCTTTCATCTTAAGCTCATGCTCCATGGACTCGAACTTCTTGCCGAGCTCATCGAGCTCCTGTTGTACCTCGCCCATTCTAGCATCTTGCTTTTGGCACTCCTTGCATTCCAAGGCCGCCTTGTTTTCGGCCTCGGACAACGCTTTCTTCATAGTTGCCACTTCGGTGGTGGCCCTGATTACCTGATCCACGGCTCGTTGTTGGAATAACCAATTTTATCTATCCTTGATTACATGAGAGCGGGGAATCACTCACCTTTGTTCTCTTCGAGCTGCCTCTTTGTGAGGCCAAGCTCCCCCTGCGCCTGCTCCAGGTCCCGCTTTCGTCCGGCGACCTCGGCTATGCGGACAGCAGCGGCAAGCAGCACAGCCTGCTTATTCAAAATACATACTTACTATTAGACTCCTGCGGATTATAATTTACCCTCTGCTCGGCTTTTCCTTCCGAACACCAAACAGAGTATCAGGGGCTACTACCTATCGGGTGGTAATTTTACATATTCCCTACTTACCTCAAAGCCTATTAGGCGGCTGGTGCAGGCTTCAGTTAGCCCGCTTCTGGCGGACAGAACCTTCTGACTCACCACACTCATAAGAGTACGGTGCTCTTCATCCATGGAAGCGCCGCGAAGCACTTCCAGCAGACAATCCGACGCCTCGGGCATAACGGAAGTCTTTGGCACGGACGGCTCGCCCTCCCTAACGAGGGGCTGCCCGCCTAAGTCCGGAACCATTCGAGGTTCCAGAACAGTATTCGGCTGAGAGCTCGGCTTACCGCGGCTCTCATCAACACGATCTTTGGGGATCTTGAACCTCGCGTGTCCGACGTCTGGAATTCCGCCCTGGGGCGCCTCCAGAGTCACCTCCCCCCGCTCTGGGAACCTTTGGGACAACACCTCCATGTCATCCGCAGGCTGAGGAGTGGTGGCCGTCGGGAGCGAGGTCATCGCTGAAGCACTCAAGGACCCATCCGAAGACGACACCTCGGGATGGACCCTGGCCGGACTGCATATATGTTCGGTGTTATAACAAGACGATGAAACAAAGTTGCGCTAGAAGTACAATATAGTGCAAAGACTCACGATCTCGCTAGGGGCTTCCCCCTGGGCAGCCACTCTTCATCACTGAGAGAGGCCGTGGTGGAGTAGTCCAGAAGGGACGCCTTTCCCTTCTTGGACGCCCTGGCCTCCTCTTCTAGGGGGCTTTCCTCTTCTTCTCCCCCCCATTGCGGGGAGGGAGAACTTCTTCATGTTTCCCCCCGCCTCCGTGGGAGGAATCTGTCTCTTCGTCTTCGGACGACGTGGGTATGACGACCTTGCGCCTGGGGCCTTTCCCGGCCCCCTGGTCTGCCTTCTCAGGCCCCCCATCCTCTCCAGATGGGGCGGCCCCTTCTTCTCCCTCCCCTTCGGGGGAGGAGCATGCCTCATCGTCTTCGGACGAGGCTTCCGGTACAACCTTGCGCCGGAAACCCTTCCTGGTCCCCGGGGCCTTCTTTTCGGCCTTCTTCTCCGGTGCCTTGTGGGGTGCCGGGACCAGCATCTCCGTCAGGAGAGCATCAGCTGGGTCTTCTGGCAGCAGAGCCGGACAGTCAATCCGCTCCGTTGTCTTCACATAATCGTTATTAAATACGCGCGATGACTTAAGACTCCCCCATGAATATATTAGGAAGAACTGAATCCGGTGGTAGTCATAAAACTCACCGGACGGGGGGCCGCGCGGCATGAAGACGGGGGGCCACTTCGGAGGCCTTGAACAGCACCTTCCATGCGCCTTTGTGCGTCATGTCGTAGAGCTTTCGAAGTGTCTGGTGTTTGGTCAGGACATATTCCCACAGATTGAATACCCGTCTTTGGCACGGGAGAATCCGGCGGACGAGCATGACCTGGACCAGGTTGACAAGCTTGATGTTCTTGTCCTTCATATTTACGATGCAGTTTTGGAGTCGGTCAGCTCTGCGGAGTTCGCCCTGTGTCAGGCCCTTCCTTTCCCGGAGGTGAGCAGCGTAGGGGTTCGGATCGAATCGAGGGCCGCCGCCAGTTGGCGCCAGCGCTCGGTGATGTAGAACCACCTGATTGCCACCCTTTCACAGGTCTCATAAAGGAGCCGTTGAGCCAGTGGCGTTAGGCATCTTGCCCACCATGGCCCCTCCGCACTCCACTTGCTGGCGTTCACGATCTTGACTTCACGCAGAAGATTTGTAGCCACAAGCCAAAGTGAGGCTTGATGCGGAGGAAGGCCTACTTATCTGACGATGAACGCCGAGATGTTGAGGGCGAAATTTGGGGCTAGATCATGGAAATCTAGCCCGTAGTAGAACATGAGCCCGCGGATGAAGGGATGAAGTGGAAATCCCAGTCCACGGACGAAGTGGGCGATAAACACAACCCTCTCGTGGGGGAGCGGAGTTGGAATGACCTGCCTGTCGTCCGGTAGCCGGTGCGCTATGTCTGCGGCCAAGTATCCGGCCGCCCGAAGATTCGCAATATGCTTCTCCTTCACAGTGGAAGCCACCCACTTGCCTCTTGCTCGGGCATGTTTAGCTGTCGGAGAAAACTTGGGCTAGAAGCGCTTTGGAGCCGAGGGGCAGGGGTGAGCAAGGGAGGAAGAAGGCGTGGGTAAAAATGGGGAACTCTTATCCCTTTATAGAGGCGACGAAAGCGGTGTGCCTCCCCACTTACCCGTTAAGGATCGCTTGCTTCCCAAGCGCCACGATTGATGGCGCGGTGGGATTACCCGTACCCGTATTGATGAGAATCCCGTGATAAGGGGACACGATCTCTTCTTTGACAAGACGTCTCAGGGAAACCGCCTTGCAATATGCGCTATGGTCAGTTGTGGGAAAACGGTTCGAATAATGACCCGACCGTAATGACATGTCACGTTGTCCAAAAGGTTGTCAGCAGATTGCATTTGTGAAGTATCATTCTCTCTACGGTGGTATGTGAAGATCATTTTGTAGATCCGGACACAGTTTAGGTGTTTGGTAATTGCTATGGAGTATTCGGAGAAGGAACCCGCCTTGCAATGCCGAAGACAAGGCTGTCGCGGACTCATAAATCATTGAAGCCTGGTTCGAGGGCTCTTGAGGAGTCTTGGATTAGGGGGTATCCGGACAGCCGGACTGTATACATCGTCCGGACTATTGAAGCGTGAAGATACAAGACTCAAGACTTCGTCCCGTGTCCGGATGGGACTCTCCTTTGCGTGGAAGACAAGCTTGGTGATCCGGATATTATATTTCCTTCCTTGTAACCGACTCCATGTAAACCCTAGCTCTCTCATGTGTCTATATAAACCGGAGAGGATGGTCCTTAGAAGGCCGATCACAATTTCAATCATACCATCATAGGCTAGCTTCTAGGGTTTAGCCTCTACAATCTCGTGGTAGATCTACTCTTGTACTACTCATATCTTCAATATTAATCAAGCAGGAAGTAGGGTTTTACCTTCATCGAGAGGGCCCGAACCTGGGTAAACATTGTGTCCCTTGCTTCCTGTTACCATCAGCCTAAGACGCATAGATCGGGACCCCCTACTCGAGATCCGCCGGTTTTGACACCGACAGCCACCATGCATGCTAGATTGTTCCAGAGACTTATTCCTTTTTTAATTGCTGAGCAATGAGGTTGCGGGAGATAATGATGTGGAGAGAGGTGCGGGTATCTTTTGTAAAATTATCATAGTTTGCTTTCTATCCTCAGATATAGATCATACGGTCTGTGTTACAAGATGGCAGGCACACCATCACCGCCAACTTGTTTTTTTATAAGGGTACAGATGATAAGTTTGCTGACTACTAAAGTAAAGTGGAATTTGTCCATGTTATGCAAGTAAATAAAGGTGATTGTTTATCATACGGGTAAGGTTGGACGAAGGGTGGTAGGAACAAATGCTCCGCCAATAGCATGTGTGTGTGAGATGGAGTCTTAGTGTGTGTGTGGGGTGTGTGTGTGTGTTTGTGTGTGTGTGGGAGAGAGAGAGAGGAGAGAGAGAGAGATGGAGTCTTAGTTTGTGTGTGTGTGTGTGTGAGTGAGAGAGAGAGATGGAGTCTTAGTGTGTGTGTGGGGGGGGGGTGCGTGCCTGTGTGTGTGTGTGTGTGTGTGCGCGCGCGCGTGTGTGTGTCACGGGGTCCTCTGTGGCGGATGTAATTTAATTGTGCATGGCTTCGTCATAGAGAGGTGATGTGTATGGGAGAGGCCACCAACGATGGGGTGCGAGAGAGAAAATGCCCGTAGGGAGGGAAGATAAGGTGTGTGCACATGAGAGGATTCGACATCGAGAGAACGTGTTTGTTCGAGAGACACCGAGGAATACTACTATATATCGGTGGTGCATGTAGGCGGGAATTAAACAAAGGGAAGGTCTTATTTGTTTCGGGGATATAGGGGAAGAGTGAGGCGGGGGGTAGCTAGAAGGAGATTGTTAAGTGTGAGTGTGTGTTTTACCCATCCAGGCAGAAGTTATGTGCACAAAAGAGGAGAACGATTCGATGTGGCGTTAGGATTGGGGGTAATTAATTACGTATGGAGACATAGAGACCTTGAACGTGCATGTGTGAGAGGTATACATGTATACGTGGGATGTGTGTGTGTGTGCGCGCGCATGATCGAGATAATAGAAAGAAGACATAAGTCATAAGATCAGCGACATGGGAGAGACGGATCGGTATGACAATATGCATGCATGTGAGAATGCAGGGAAGAAGGCCCGACAATTGAGCATGTGTTTTGTCTTTAAGAGATAGTGGCGTGGGCTGGAGCATGCATCTATGGCGGCGAGAGGGAGGAGGCGAACGATTGTGCAAAAGAGACCAACCTATAAATGCATATGTATGGAGAGACATATATAATGTGGGTGATAGGAAGAAAGACTCCGTGCGAGAAAGAAATGTTGACGGAGAAACTATAGATAGATACAGAGATGGGGATGCTAGCTAGAGGGACATCCGCTAGTTTGGGTGTTGGAGATGACCGTCGGGTGGTTCAAAGGGTGAAGTTATATATGTGTGTGAGAGGGCACTTTACTGCATGTAGAGAGAAACATATGTAGTGTGCGTGATTGGAATCAAGAGTGAGGGCGAGAAAGAAGGTTGATGGAGAAACAGATAAATAGAAAGATAAAGATGCTAGCTAGTGTGCGTTAGAGATGGAAGTTGAGTGGATCAGAAGGCTGGGTTATGTGTGTGGGTGTGAGAGAGATAGAGAGAGGGTGAGGGAGTCCTGGATTAGGGGGTGTCCGGATGGCCGGACTATAGCCTTTGGCCGGACTCCTGGACTATGAAGATACAAGATTGAAGACTTCGTCCCGTGTCCGGATGGGACTTTCCTTGGCGTGGAAGGCAATCTTGGCGATACGGATATGTAGATCTCCTTCCATTGTAACCGACTCTGTGTAACCCTAACCTTCTTTGGTGCCTATATAAACCGGAGGGTTTTAGTCCGTAGGACGAACAACAATCATACCATAGGCTAGCTTCTAGGGTTTAGCCTCTCTGATCTCGTGGTAGATCTACTCTTGTACTACCCATATTATCAATATTAATCAAGCAGGAGTAGGGTTTTACCTCCATCGAGAGGGACCGAACCTGGGTAAAAACATCGTGTCCCTTGTCTCCTGTTACCATCCGCCTAGACGCACAGTTCGGGACCCCCTACCCGAGATCCGCCGGTTTTGACACCGACATTGGTGCTTTCATTGAGAGTTCCTCTATGTCGTCATCTTTAGGCCCGATGGCTCCTCCGATCATCAACAATGATGCGCTCCAGGGTGAGATTTTTCTCCCCGGACAGACCTTCATATCTGGCAGCTTTGCATGCGGGCAATTAAGCAGCCTTCGAGCAGATTAAAGCTACGCCCAGCCATCGGTCAGATTTGGAAGTTTGAACTACGGTGGACGTCCGCGGAGACTTGATCTTCAACGGATTCGAGCCACAGCCAAGCGCGCCGCACTGTCTCGATGGGCATGATCTAGCTCTGCCGCACGAACAGTGCCCTGGAGGCTGCACCAGTGTCCGCTCCGACCCTTAGCTCGGAGCCGACTGCGCCGATCAAGGACAGGTGGCTGGACACTGCCTCGGGGGCTGCAATCTCTACGGCGATCAAGCCGAACACTACCCCTGTCCCTTGCGAAGTTCGTGACTCCAAGGTGCCGGAGTCCTCTCCGGACTCCGAACCTTCCGCGCCCCTGCCAATCGAGTCTGATTGGGCGCCAATCATGGAGTTCACTGCCGCGGACGTCTTTCAGCACTCGCCCTTTGGCGACATCCTGAATTCACTAAAGTCTCTCTCTTTATCAGGAGAGCCCTGGCTGGACTATGGTCAGCAAGGATGGGATGCGGATGACGAAGAAATTCAACGCCCACCCACCACCCACTTCGTAGCCACTATCGAAAGTTTAAACGACGTGCTCGACTTCGACTCCTAAGACATCGACAGTATGGACGACGATGTAGGAGATAAACATGAACCAGCACCTATAGGGCACTGGGCAGCCACCTCATCTCACGATGTATACATGGTGGACACACCTAAAGGAAGCGACGACGAGGACGCTACAAAGGATCATTCCCTCGAAAAGCAGTCAAAACGGCGACGTAAGCGCCGCTCAAAGTCCCGCCTCGACAAAGACAGCTGGCATACAGACCCAGCCATAGAGCAGGGCGAACCGGTGGACGACGAACATGCTATCGAGCAACCGTCCGAACAGGACAACTTGGATAAACAACCCGTCCCCGGCGAAGATAACAGTCCGGACGATCTCACGCCGGACAAGTTGTTGGAGCAGAAGAGCCTCCACAAAAGGCTCGTCGCCACTGCGCACAGCCTGAAAAAGCAGAAGCGGAAGCTCAAAGCAGCGGAAGATGCACTCAGAATTAGATGGAGCAAAGTACTCAACACCGCAGACAAATACGGCGACAGTCACCAAACAAAGAGCTACCCGAAGCGAAAATTACTGCCCGAATTCGATGAGGAGGCCGTAGAGCCCCCGCAATCAAAGAATAAGGAGGCCGTCCAGTCGGATAGACGACCCCATGGCAAACATAGAGCGGCAAACGGCACCGCACACAATCCGGCACGTGATCCGCACAAGGATTCGCATAAAAAAGATGGCCCAGTTAGGTCTATCTACGGGCCAAGAAAGCAAGCTCCAGTAAGCAATGCAACACATCAAGTATCTGAACATCACGGTACACCTAAATATAGGGGTGCCGCACACCCCCTATGTTTCACCAATGAGGTCCTGGATTATGAATTTCCAGCGGGATTCAAGCCCATAAACATAGAGGCATACGACGGAACAACAGACCCTGGAGTCTGGATTGAGGATTACATCCTCCACATACACATGGCTCGAGGAGATGATCTCCACGCCATAAAGTACTTACCCCTCAAGCTCAAAGGGCCAGCCCGGCATTGGCTTAAAAGCCTCCCCGAAAACACCATTGGAAGTTGGAAAGAGCTCGAGGATGCTTTTCGGGCAAATTTTCAAGGGACCTATGTCCGACCTCCGGATGCAGACGATCTAAGTCACATAACTCAACAACCCGGAGAGTCAGCCCGAAAATTCTGTAATAGATACCTTACCAAAAAGAATCAAATAGTCGACTGTCCGGACGCCGAAGCTCTAGCAGCTTTCAAACACAACGTCCGAGACGAATGGCTCGCCAGGCACCTTGGCCAAGAAAAGCCAAGAACAATGTCCGCATTAACAAGCCTCATGACACGCTTTTGCGCGGGAGAGGATAGCTGGCTGGCAAGACGCGGTACCAGCGACCAAGTACATCCGAAGTCAGGGATGGAAACGGGAAACCACGACACAGCAAGGACCAGCGCCGGACCAAGGGAAATAGCCCGAAGAGCATGGCAGTCAACGCCGGATTCAAAAGCTCTCGGCAGAATCATAAAAAACTGCCCCTTAAGGGTAACAGGGACGAGCTATCCAACTTAAATAAAATCTTGGACAAGATATGCCAAATCCACAGTACTCCCGGGAAGCCTGCAAACCATACCCACAGAGATTGTTGGGTCTTCAAGCAGTCCGGCAAACTCAACGCCGAACACAAGGGGCTCGGCACACCAAGCGAGGAAGACGATGAACCCCACAAGCAGAGCACCGGAAAACAAAAGAACTTCCCACAAGAAGTCAAAACAGTAAACTCACTTCACGTGACAAAAGGGAAACATAGAGCGGCGCCCATAGAAATGCGCGTCATACGGCCTATCCCAGCGGAGTCCCGCCACTGGTTGTTAAAACCAATCACCTTCGACCATCAGGATTACTCTGGATGTATCCGGAATGCAGGATGGACTGCCTTGATATTAGATCCGATAATCGACGGACTCCAATTTACACAAGTCCTAATGGACGGCGGTAGTGATCTAAACCTGCTATATTAGGACACAATCCGCAAAATGGGGATAGACCCAACCAAAATTCGCCATAGCAACACTTCCTTTCAAGGGGTCATGCCAGGCCCATATGCCCATTGTACGGGCTCTCTATTGCTAGCAGTTGTGTTCGGCTCATCCGACAACTTCCGTCGCAAAAAGTTAACCTTCCACATCGCCCCATTTAAAAGTAGCTATCAAGCACTATTGGGACGCGAAGCTTTCGCCCGCTTTAACGCAATACCGCATTATGCATCCCTTACACTTAAAATGCCCGGTCCACGCGGCATCATCTCATTAAAAGGAAATATCGAGTGTTCCTCGAGCACGGAAGAATGTGAGACTGCCTTGACAGCCACACACTAATCCGGCTTCGCTAATCAAAGCACCAAAACAGGTCGTTCAGACCCCGGACACGGCTAGACGAGTCCGGTGTAAACATACAAGGGCTTACTAGCCGCATACCCCCGTACAAGGGGCTCCGCGCATGTACAACAAGAGACAATAAAGCTCAATTTTATTCATTTTTTAATCATACTTTTGTTTATTTAATATAACGTACATTTTCGCACGATCTTTTTCAACTAAGTTCCTCTCTTTTCTGAGATGAACACCGTATACACCCGTCCCATAGATACGGCACAAAGGAGACACAGGCGCAGACGTGCAGTAGGGACCCGTTGCAAGGATTCTTTTCAGATTAAGACCCTGCATAAACCTTTTTTACTGTCTCTTGTTGATACACATCCCCCGGTTTCTTGCTATAACCGAGGAGGAGGCTGGCGTTTTGGCATAGGCCACGTCAGAATTTTGCGCGTACCTGGACACCAGGGGCTTATTATCAAGGGCGTTGTTCGGCCCGTTTTCATAAAGACCGAATACCTTAGGCAGTGTTCGGCGTCTCGAGTTAGGCCTTATATGCATCAGCTCCGAATCATGTCTTTGGTCAAATGTTGGGTTTGCCCGGCTCCTGTGTTTTGCTCCCTTATGTTCCGCTCTATCGGCTAATGCGGCAACAGGAGAACTACTGCGATTGTGACCCGGTTCAGCCAGGCGAGCACCTCAGTAGAGAAAGCTGAAAACTAACTGTCATGATATAGCGTGAGACTGGTTAACCACTCGATGACCCGCCGGAATCTTTAGAATTCCTCCGCATTGACGAAGGGCCGTTTCCCGGTCAGGCACACACGCGCCCCGAATTCGGGTGAGCGCGGTGCCCCTAAGGGCTATATAGTAGCCCCACTGTCGAACTCCTATGGCTAAGTGAAAGTGATAAAGCATTATAGTCCGGTTGCCTAGTTTGCTGCGCTATCACCTCCTTTGTAGGACTAAGACGTTGGATCAAGTGTGAAAACGCGTTTTCTGCAAACACCCCCGCATTATATGCGTGGGGGCTGAAGCCAAAGACTGCCATCTTTTAGGTTATATACACATATACATTAAACGGCCGCACATGAGGTATTTTAATTCTTGAAGGCGCAAGTATAAAAAGCTTTTATATTCCATCAAAACATTGTTTCACAATAATACATGTTATTCGAACATAATATCCTTCGAGCATTGTGTCTCTATTAAACGAGCGCCCTGCAGAACTTCCTGAAAGTAGTTCTCGACAGGTACTCGGCTTCCGTCCGAATCTTGGGATGCAACATCGGTGGCCTTCATCTCCGCCCAGTATGTCTTGGCACGGGCCAGAGCCATCCGCGCACCCTCTATGCATGCTGACCGCCTCATTGCATTGATATGCGGCACCGCACCAAGGAACTGATGCACCAAGCCAAAATAACTATTCGGCTCGGGTCCTTTCGGCCACAAATGAGTCACGACATCCTTCATGGCAAGTCCGGACAACCTATTCAGCTCCGCCCATTCGGCCAAACGATCGGTTGATGGAAGTGGACGCTCTGGATTATGGAACTGCGACCAAAACAACTCTTCCATTTCGTGATCCTTTTGACCTCGGAAGTGTTCGGCCGCGTCCGCAGCACTCGCCGCCAAGTCCATATAAGCATCCTCCGCATTCCACAGCCGGTCCAACCGAGCATATTTAGGATCCGTGAACTTCCTCCGCAGTAGAAAGGGCTTTCCAGCCGAGATATCTCCGGCTTGACGTATCTGCTCCTTCATAGCTCTCATCATAGAGCGAGCATCCTTGGCCTCGGTGGTGGCCTTCTTTAGGTCCTCTTGCTCCGCTCGACCTTCTCTTTCAAGAAGCTCGCAGTGGTCGGTAGTATTCTTCAACTTCACGGCCATCTCGGCCATTTCCTTCTTGCTTCGGCAGTGAGCAGCCTGTTTGGCTTTTAGCTCTTCGGCCGCCTTTAAGGCAGCCGCATCACTTTTTCTGGCCTGCTCCTTGGCTCGACAGAGCTCCGCCCGAAGGTTATGCATGCCAGTGGCACCATCTGCATCAAGCATACATGTTGTAAGGCACGGGCATCAAGCTCCCTTGCCAGGTGTCCGCGGAGAAACTGCATACCTTGTGACTCGTCAAGCCGCTTATTGACCAGTGCGATGTCAGCATCCGCCATGTCAAGTTGCCGCTTTAGTTCAGCAAATTCATCAGTCCGGCTAGCCACCGGACGCTTCGCCACCTACATAGGAAGAGCGACATATTATAACTGGGATTATGATCCTCGGCGCACTGTCATTTTTGACACCGCACCGAGTCTCAGGGGCTACTATCTACACAGGGCGCATTTTATATGCGGAACTGTCAGAAGGTACATCATTTTGCGTCCCTCAAAACACGTCAGTAAACTTCCGACGGCTTCGTGCAATCCGCTCTCGGCGGATGAAATCCTTTCAATCACCGTACCCATTAATGCACGGTGATCTTCTGAGATAGACGCTCACCCAAGCAGATCCTTCAGCTCCTCCGACCGTACACCAGGTGGTGCCGGACTCGACTGATGGCCTTTTTCGAAGGCCGAACGCGGAGGGCTTTGAGGGGACATACGACTGCCTTCCGGCCCCGCCGGACTCGAAGAAACCCTCCGCGACGACACCTCAGGGTCGCCCGCCTCGCATGACGGTACGGCAGGGGGAGGCGTTTCGCTCTCCATCATCTCCGGACGAAGATCCCCTGAAGACGAGCTCTGTTGAGAAGGGCTGAGATCCGAACTACAAGGTAAAATTTCGGTTATCTTCAGAAATAAAACAGGGATGTCTCTTATTTTAAAACTCCCCTCTTTACTTATGGCTCGCTGGAGGGCTGATCTCCTTGGGGAAATAGTGCAGCCGGGGCATCTCCCGGCGCAGGATCCTCTGGCGAAGATTTCTTCCCCCGCTTCGAGGCCTTGGTCTCCGGATCTTCAGAAGCGGTCCTCTTCTCCCCCTGGAGGAAGGGATTCTCGATCCCCCTTTCTTGATAACCTCCTTCACGGAGGCAGTATGTTGGGGATGTAACTATTTGTGTAAGCCGCCCAGGAGGGGCCGGGTTATGCAAGGAAGATTCACCAGAAAGAAGCCCAAGACCAAGCATGAAGATGCGGTTCAACAAAGGGCCTAAGGCCCATAGGCGACTTAAGGCCCGTTGTAGTAAATCGTCATAATGGCATGACTTGTATCATAAGGTAGATTTAACTAGTCACCGAGCCGGACATTGTTTATAAGCCGGCCGGGACTCTGTAGGCCACCGGGCGCCAACCCGTGTATATAAGGGGACGACCTGCTGGCGGCTTAGGGGAAAAAACAACCCATCGAAAGCCGGGCAAAGCGTATTCCGCTCCCTGGTCATCGAAACATCAAGCAATACCAACCCCACTAGACGTAGGCTTTCCTTCTCCGCAAGGGGCCGAACTAGTATAAAACCTCTCGTGTCCTTTGTACCGATTAACCCCTTTAAGCTTCCTAGTTGTGATGGCTCCATGACTAAGTCCTTGCACGAGGACATCTGCCGTGACAATTCCACGACAGTTGGCGCCCAGCGTGGGGCCAGCGCACGGTGGATTTGAGTTCTTGAAGGGCAGCTTCGAAGGGCTCAAGGGATACCTGATGGGCGGATGACCAAGAGTCGTCGCGGCAAGATCTACATCGACAACGAAGGCTGGGGCCCCGAGGCCGACTCAATTGAGTACGGGCACCGGGTCCCCTTTGGCGGAATCCACGTCTTCATCGGCCGGATTGGTGAGCCGGGCCCTGAGTCAGACAACTGCACCGACCTCGTCAAGACGGCTCAGCATGCGAAACACGCCCGAGTTCAACCCGTCATGAAGCATGCCTTCGTGGGCTGTGTCCACGGAGAGGAAATTCCTGAAGGATCTAAAGATGGCGGAGAGACGGTCGTCCCATCGGATGATGATTCGGCTCCGGTTCAACATATTCTTTGTATCAGGTCCAAGATGGCATAGTTGAGGGCTGTTCTGACGACTCTAGCATTCCGGATTTCTATGAGCCGCCGAGCTGGGCAGGAGTCTTCATGGCTGGTACTCAACCCGGTCAAAACTTGACAGCTGCAACAGCAATAACGTCCGGGTCAGGAGCGGCCGGGGCAGGAGGCCCTGTGCGCCCGCCGGCTCAAGTGTTGATGGATCTTATGGACAAGTTGACGGCCCTGTTAACCACCACGGTTATTCCTCCAAATCCAGATGAACATAACGCAGAGGTGGCAAAGGTGCGTGAGGAGATAGCCCTGGCCAAGGAGGCCTTGGCGGCTGAGGATACCAGGTTAGCTACGGAGCGGGCGGCTATGGACGCACGGGCGCAGCGACTCCAGTCAGAGGCTTTCCAGCTTAATATGAGTCTGAACGCATCCAATGAGGTCATGAGAAGGAGACATCAGAAAACCCAGTCCCGTCTGCCTCCGGTTTACGATCCTCGAAATCTTTTCACGACACCCGGAGCTGGTCCCAACAACCCGCCCGAAGCCAATCAGTTTATGACACCCAGAGCAGGAGGACCGGTTCAGCCCCAAGAGATGGCACCTCCTCATGGGAGTATGGCCCCGCCCCGATACATACCAATACCACCATGCCACTTCTCCAACCCCATGGAGAACTTGATAGCAGCATCGGGCGTCTGGCGGCTCTTCCAGTGGACAGTGATGACACGACGGTGATGGAAACCCGGAGGGTCAGAGATCTCATTCAGACGGCCTTGGCACAGTAGGAGACCTATTCTTACAACAGGGACATGATTCATTCAACTCCTCAGCCGTGGCTAGCACCTCATCAAAACCGGAGCCCGAGTTACAGCAGGCACATGGAGTCAGAAGCTTTATCAAGCAACGCCCAGCGTCGTAACCAGCCCGGTGGCTATAACCCGTGCAGGACCGAATCGTCGCCGAGGACGAGCAGGCGGCTCGATTAAGCGGCTCAGCGGGCAGAATATGAAGGTCTCCCAGAGTATCCAACGACTTCTGTTGGAGCAGGAGTGGCCACTAGAACCGGTGGTGTCCCTTGATTGGTGCCGGCTCTGCGGGATGTACGTCTGCCCAAGGATTTTAAGGGACCTTGAAAGGTGCCGAATTATACGGCCGCCTTACAGCCTGGGGCATGGATCAAAAGTTACGAGATGGCCATGGAGCTATTGGAGGTCAGGGACGCAGCAATGGCTAAGTATTTCACCATGATGTTAGATGGAACGGCCCGGTCTTGGTTGAAAAGTTTGCCTCCCAATTCCATCAGTTCATGGGCAGAGCTAAAGGCCTGGTTTATCCAATGGGCAACCCGGAGTTTGTGGCCAATGCTAATGCACAAGGTAACAACCAGAAACGTAAGGAGAGACCACCCCCTCGATCTGGTGGCTCAGGCCCATCTCTTGAGCAGCTTCTGAATGAGCCTTGCCCGAGACACGGTACTCAGGAGCGTCCCGCCACCCACTTATGGAAAGACTGCGCGATCATGAAGGCTTTCAAGAATTCCAACATGTTTATGGAAATCATGGATCAGGCGGCGGCTCAGGGGCCGGTGGCTTTCATGGGCCGGGTGGTGGTTCAAGTTCCGGTCAAGGTGGTTATAATCAGCAGCAGCTCGGTCAAGGGGACAAAGACATCGGCAATCGAGTTATCGAGCCATCCAAAGTAGTTGAATGGTGGGCAATACCATGTGTTCAGCACTAACTTGTGCAAGCGTGACGGTAAGGTTCATAAGAGGGCTGTGAATTCTGTTGAGCCAGCGGTTCCCGTTACTTGAGATGGTCGAGCAGCCCATCATATGGAGCAGGAAGATCACCCCTTCCGAGTTGATAACCGGGTCGATTGGCCTTGGTGGTGGCCCTCGGGTTGGTGGATATAAATTCACTAAGGTACTCATGGACGGAGGAAGCAGCATCAATATTCTCTATTATGAGACCTTTCTCCGCATGGGGTTGACTGATAAGGACTTGAGGACGCCCAACACTGCTCTTTCATGGGTGGTACACGTAAATCGGCATATCCAGCTGGTAAGATCGAGCTGAAGTAGCCTTTGGAGATGAATATGACTCGTGGCTGAGAAACTGACGTTTGAGGTAGTCAAAATCAGGAGCCCGTATCACGCTCTGTTTGGACGACCGGCTTATGCCAAGTTCATGGCACGACCGTGTTATGTTTATTTACAGGTCAAGATGCCGGGTTACAAGGGCACCATCACTGTGCATGGGAGTCGAAAGGTAGCCTTGGAATGCGAAGAAGGCGATGTGGCTTATGCTGAATCTGTTTGTGCTGAAGAGGAGCTGAAGTTTTATCAAACTAATGTTGACCCGGCGGATATGACCTCTTTGAAGAAGCCAATGTAACGCCCCCGATGCGGCTATATCTCCCACGTGTCGAGGCACGACTTAGAGGCATAACCGCATTGAAAGCAATGTCGCAAGTGAGGTAATCTTCACACAACCCATGTAATAATATAAGGGAAAGAGATACATAGTTGGCTTACAGTCGCCACTTCACACAAGATGTAAATAAACATCCATCATTGAGTACACTCAAGGTCCGACTACGGAACCAAAATAAAAGAAGATACCCCAAATGCTACACGATCCCGAATCGTCCCAATTGAGGCACCACTACTGATCCTCGGGAAAAGACACATAGTAACGACCACGTTCCTCGTCGAACTCCCACTTGAGCTCGGTTGAGTCACCTGCACTGGCCTCGTCGGAACCTGCAACTGTTTTGGAAGTATCTGTGAGTCACGGGGACTCAGCAATCTCACACCCGCGAGATCAAGACTATTTAAGCTTATAGGAAGGACAGAGTAGTAAAGTGGAGCTGCAGCAAGCGACTAGCATATATGGTGGCTACATCGCAAAAGAGAGCGAGAAGAGGAGCAAAGCACGGTCGTGAAACTAGTAGCGATCAAGAAGTGATCCTGAACTACTTACGTCAGACATAACTCCAACACCGTGTTCACTTCCCGGACTCCGCCGAGAAGAGACCATCACGGTTACACACGCGATTGATGTGTATTTTAATTGAGGTCAACTTTGGGTTTTCTACAACGGACATTAACAAATTCCCATCTGCCTCATAACCATGGGCACGGCTTTGAAAGATATTACCCCGCAGGGTGTCCCAACTTAGCCCATTATAAGCTCTCACGGTCAACGAAGGTTATACCTTCTACCGGGAAGACCCGATCAATCTCGGAATCCCGGACTACAAGACATTTCGACAGCAATAAAACAAGACCAGCAAAGCCGCCCGATTGTGCCGACAAATCCCGATAGGAGCTGCACATATCTCGTTCTCGTGGCACATCCGGATGAACACTACGTGACGGCAACCGAAGATGCCCCAAGTTGCCTCAGGGTGGCACCGCAAGTGGCTCTAGTTTGGACCAACACTCAGAGGAGCATTGGACCGGGGGGTTAAATAAAGATGACCCTCGGGCTCGCGAAAACCCGGGGGAAAAGGCTTAGGTGGCAAATGGTAAAACCAATGTTGGGCCTTGCTGGACGAGTCTTATTCAAAGAGAACTGTCAAGGGGGTCCCATAAATCACCCAACCGTGTAAGGAACGCAAAATCAAGGAACATAACACCGGTATGACGGAAACTAGGGTGGCAAGAGTGGAACAAAACACCAGGCATAAGGCCGAGCCTTCCACCCTTTACCAAGTATATAGATGTATTAAAATACAGCAGATATATATTGTGATATCCCCAACAAGTAAACATGTTCCCAAGAGGAACAACATCTCCATGTTCCAACATGGAACAAACTTCAGCTTCACCTGCAACTAGCAACGCTATAAGAGGGCTGAGCAAAGCGGTAACATAGCCAACCAACGGTTTGCTAGGAAAAGGATGGTTAGGGGCTGACATGGCAATATGGGTGGCATGATATAGCAAGTGGTAGGCATCGCAGCATAGGCATAGCAAAAGAGCGAGCAACTAGCATAGCAAAGATAGAAGTGATTTCGAGGGTATGGTCATCTTGCCTGCAATGTTCTCAGAGTTGTCGAAAGCTTGATCCTCGTAAGCGTTCTCAACAGGTTCCTCATTCACGTACTCGTCTCCTGACTCTACCCAAAGCAACAACACAAACAAAGGAACCACAATAAATCACGGTGCAATGCACAATCAACATGATGCAAAACATGACATGATATGCGGGATGCGATATGCAATGCGTATGTGCGCCCCGGAAGGTAAATGATGAACCAGGCATCAACTTGGCAAACCAAGTATGCCACTGGAAAGATGAGATGATTTCGGTTGAAATCGATATAAAGATCACCGGAAACGGATACACGGTTTGGAAATGGCAAGCAAAACAAGAATGGCTCAAATCTGCCATTAACAGCATGATGCCACTTCGCAAGCAATAATTAATTAAGCTACTGCACCCAAACGTATCAACAAAGCACATGGCAGCGATCTACACAAGATGCTCGACAAAAGATGAGCACTGAGCTACGGCTAGTTCACATCATAACAGGTTCAAACAAGCATGGCAAAAGAGCACAAAATATCAGGCTGGACAAGGCAAAAACAGCATCAGGTTGCAATGTTCAGAGCAACAAAACTACATGCTACAGGAACTTAAAATAGCAAAACAAGGCATGGAATGAATCTACTCAAAGCCTAGAACAAAAGTCCCTTACTGACCATAAGCCAAAGAGGATCACAAAATAAAGTAACACCCATGTCAATATTGAAAGTTTGGTTAACAGATTCAGCAACATGACATGTCAAAAACTGATAACGAGTAGGCATGTTTACAAGCTCAATTCACTCACTACAGAGCCTTATATGATAAACTAAGCATACATACATCAAGAAGACATGACATAGAAGACATACATGGCAAGAACAATAACATAGCATAAATGGATCAACCACAACAAGCTAGGCAAAATTGAATAACATGTAAACAATCTGCCAGGAAACATTTGATAGCAAAAGTAGAGCTCGATTGACTCAAGCTATGACACTCCATAATTTCAAACAAGGGCATGGATGGATAGAGCAAGACATGCTTTACAAAACACCCTTACTGAAGTATCTCAAAATATGCATAGATCTCTCGGTATCATCAAGTTAACATGGCACCAAAAATCAGCTAAACAGGGCTGAAATCAGCAACATCAGGACACCTACTTTGCATGCTTGTTCTAGTCACCACATAGATCACAAAAATACATGGCATATACCCCTGGAAAGATGGCATGGCATATTTCAAAACACATGTAGGACTCAAATTCATAGGGTGCACACATCAATCATGGAAAAAATAACAAAAGTGCAAGTTCTGTTAAGAAACAGAAACTAACGTCACATAGCCCTCTTCTAACAGCATTTCGGGCATCAAGATGAGCTCAAATGAAAATGATGCAAAAAGATGAAATGATCTACTCTTCGAGACGAACATTTTGATATATTATACGTGCAAAATGGACATACAGATGCAAAGATATAGCATGAAGAAAATGCAACAAAATTCATTGGAAGAAAAGACTTAGAAGAAAAATGGAGGGGGAAGAGAGTCAACGGGCGCGCGCGGACCGAGGCCGGATCGGGCCGGCCGGATCCGTCGAGGGCGGCGGGCGGCTCGGCGAGGCAGGGCGCCGGAGGAGGCGGCGGGGTCGGGCCGGCCGAGGTCGGGGCCGGAGAGGCGCGGCGGCGGCGGCGATCCGGCGGCGGCGGCCGCCGGCGGCGGCGGGCGGGGCGGCCGTGGCGGGCGGCGGCGAAGCCGGCCGGGCGGACGAGGTGGCGGCGGAGGGCGTCAGCGGCGGAGGGCGGCCACGCGGAGGCGCGGCGCGGGCGGCGCTGTGCGCTGGCGGGCCGCCTTTGCCCCCGGCCGGGCGCCTGGGCGGCTCTGCGGACAGGTGGCGGCTTTTGAGTGGCGCGACGCGGCGGCGATTTTCGTCCGGCGGCGGCGGACGTGTCCGGCGGGCGCGGGGACGGTTTTTTTAGGGTTTGGGGGTGGAATGATCCGGATTTGGAGGGGGGTTTGCTTAAATAGGCATAGAGGGAGCTAGGAGAGTCCAAATGAGGTGTAGTTTTCGCCCACACGATTGTGATCGAACGACGAAGAGCATGGAAGTGACTTAGATGGGTTATTGGGATTTTTTGAAGGGGTGTTGGGCTGCAACTTAAAAGAGGCCTTTGCGAGAGTGCGGTTTACCGTTGGAGTACCAAACGAGCTCCAAATGACCCGAAACTTGACCGGTGGTCTACGGGTGGTATACCAAGGCCACTAGACAAACCTCGGTACATTTCAAGAAGGTTTAGTACCCGCACACGGAAAAACATAAAAGGGACCGCCGGGGGAGATAGGAGTGCCGGATTGCAAAACGGACAACGGGAAAAATGCTCGGAATCATGAGACGAACACGTATGCAAATGCGGTGCAACTGATGACATAATATAAAATGCATGACATGGACAAAAAACAAAAAGAAGAAAAACCCAACCACGGAGGGAATATCATATATCAATGCCGAAAATGGCAAGAGTTGGAGTTACAAATATGGAAAGTTACTTCCGAGGTGTTACAGCCAACTACAGAGCAAGACTCGGCGTTGAAATTTAAGTCGGCCGCCGAGACAAAACTGGTCGACTTCACTCCAGGCGACTCTTCCAAGCAGTTCAGCATCAGCACCAATTTGGATCCCAAATAGGAAGGCGCGCTCATCGAGTTCATCCGTGAGAACCGGGATATCTTTGCATGGAAACCTTCTGACATGCCGGGTGTCCCGAGAGAACTCGCTGAGTACACTCTTAATATTGATCCAAAGTATAAGCCGGCCAGGCAATTTCTCCGACGGTTCAATGAGGAAAGAAAGAAAGCTATCGGGGAAGAGGTCGCTCGGCTCTTAGCGGCCGGGTTCATCGTGGAAGTTTTTCACCCGGAGTGGTTGGCTAACCCGGTGCTTGTGCTCAAGAAGAACGGCACCTGGCGGATGTGTGTAGATTACACGGACTTAAATAAAGCTTGTCCGGCTGATCCCTTTTGCTCTACCCCGTATTGATCAAATCATTGATGCTACAGCGGGTTGCGAGCGATTGAGTTTTCTAGATGCTTACTCTGGTTATCATCAGATCAAAATGGAAGTTAAGGACCAGGATAAGACGGCTTTCATTACTCCGTTTGGATCCTTCTGTTATGTATCTATGCCATTTGGGCTCAAGAGTGCCCAGGCGACTTATCAGCGATGTGTACAGAATTGTCTCCACAATCAGATTGGGCGCAATGTTCATGCTTATGTAGATGACATTGTGGTGAAGTCCAGAGAGAAGGAGACCTTGATATCTGATTTAAAGGAAACCTTTGATAATCTCCGGTCTATAAGATGATGCTTAACCCGGACAAGTGTGTATTTGGTGCACTGCGCAGCAAACTTTTGGGATTCCTGGTCTCGAGCAGGGCATTGAAGCTAACTCGAGAAGATCAAGGCGATTACCTCTCCGCTAAACCGCGTGCATAAATGATGTTCAGCGATCATGGGTCGCGTGTCGCTTTAAGCCGATTCATAAGCCGCTTAGGTGAGAAGGCTGTACCATCGTCGGATGATGAAGAAAATGTACACTTTTGTGCGGGTGAGGCTCTGATGCTGCCTTTGAAGATTTAAGGAGACAATTATCTGAGCCGCGGTTCTCGCGGCTCCCATTGATAAAGAGCTGTTGCTGTTGTATGTTGCTGCTAACTCACGAGCTGTTAGTGTTGCCATCGTGGTGGAGCATAAGGAGGCCGGCAAGGAGCATCCGGTTCAACGGCCGGTTTATTACATCAGTGAGGTGCTCATAGAGTCCAAGCAAAGATATCCGCATTGGCAGAAACTTGTTTATGGGGTGTTCATGGCAAGCCGGAAGCTAAAACAGTATTTCCAAGGTCATCCTATAACTGTGGTAAGTTCTGCCCCCTTGGGGGACATCATCCAGAACAGGGAAGCCATAGGACGAGTCGCCAAGTGGGCCATTGAGCTTGGGCCTCACGGTTTGAAGTATATGCCACGTACAACTATCAAGTCTCAAGCCTTGGTAGAATTTATCAATGATTGGACGGAGTTGCAGGCACCTGAGGAGAAACCAGATAATACGTATTGGACTATTCACTTCGATGGGTCCAGGCAGTTGGAAGGCTCGGGGGCTGGAGTCATTTTAACTTCCCCCCGAGGTGAAAATTTTTGCTATGTGCTCCGGCTTATGTTTCCCTGTACTAATAATGCAGCTGAATACGAGGCTTTACTCCATGGTCTCCGGATTGCCAAAGAGATGAATTTGAGCCGGGTAAGGTGCTTGGGCGATTCAGACCTCGTCGCTCAACAGGTGTCAGGCACGTGGGACTCCAAGGATCCCCTTATCGCGGCTTATCATCATGAAGTTGATGCGGTGGCCGGGCACTTCAAAGGTTATCAAGTAGAGCACATTGATCGAAGGAAGAATGAGGCGGCTGATGCTTTAAGCCGGCTGGGGTCTCAGCGTAAGCCGGTGCCGCCTAACACCTTTCTCACTACTAGAAAAACCCCTACTAATGGCGCACCTATTATGGCTATTAATGGCGCATCTGTGGTGCGCCATTAATAGCACGCCATTAGTAATTTTTACTAATGGCGCACCACCTGGTGCGCCATTAGTATACCAGATACTAATGGCGCACCATGTATAGCCCATGGTGCGCCATTAGTATCTGAGTACTAATGGCGCACCACAGAAGTGCGCCATTAGTAACATTTTTTCAAATTTTTTTAAATTTTTTCAAATTTTTTTAATTTTTTCAAAAATTTTTTAATTTTTATTCAATTTTTTCTTAATCTTAGTTCACTATGGCTTAATCTCGGGTCAATATGCTTAATCTCAGGTCAAATCGCACTCTGTGGTCAAACTTCCCGAAAGGTCACCCATCCTCACACTACTCCAGCCCAAGCACGCTTAACTTCGTAGTTCTATCCAACCCCAAAGAATAACTCACTTCACGAGCACTTGTTGATATATGTAGCATATCAATCTGTTATACCTTATTGATGTCTAGGACTTTGTTCATGTTAATGACTATGAAAAATATTTCAAACTTCTCGATCATATTACGTATATTTTTTGAAAAAAATTCAATTTTTTTTTGAAATTAGTAATTTTTTTTCAGTTACTAGTGGCGCACCACATCCACGGTGCGCCACTAGTAAGTTTGAAATTTTTGAATTTTTTGCCGCTAGATCTTGAAAGCCCGTAACTTTTTTTTCTGTTAGGTTTTTGGGGATTTTGAAAATGTTTAACGGGTTCCCCGGTTAAATTTGGAAGTAACTTTTCGAGTAGATGATTTTTCATATAAAAACTTTTTCATCCGAGTTAGTATGCAAAAGTTATGCCCATTTTACAAATTCTTGAGAGATTTTGCAAATGAAGTCGAAATTCATATTTGCAAATTTTCCCAACAACTAGACCACATATCACATGGGAAACTTATTTTCTTTTATTTTTTGACATTTTCATCATTTTCTTTTATTTTTTAAAAACTGAAAAGGCGATCCACGGGGGGTGCATTCGGTGGAAGGTGGCCAAGTTACTAATGGCGCACTGGGAGTGGTGCGCCATTAGTAGTTGAACAACTAATGGCGCACCACTCCTTGCGCCATTAGTAGTTTTGAAAAAAAAATGATATTTTTTGATTTTTTAAAAAAACTTATAATGGCGCACAGTGGAAAGTGCGCCATTACTAGTTAAAACTAGTAATGGCGCACCACTCCAAGGTGCGCCATTAGTAACAAAAAATTTTCTTATGTTTTTTCCCAAACTACTAATGGCGCACCACACACAGGTGCGCCATTAGTAATATATTACTAATGGCGCACCGAGACATGGTGCGCCATTAGAATATACTAATGGCGCACCACATCACAGGTGCGCCATTAGTAGCCATTCCATCTATAGCCCTTTTTGTAGTAGTGTCTTGACGTTTTGCATAACCCTTCTGTCAGAGTGCCTATAGAGGAAGAGCTCGCAATGCCAGACCCGGAGGCGCAGCTGGTGGCGGCTCTCCACGCCATCCCAGATTGGACAGTCCCATATTTGGCCTATATGACCCGGGGAGAGTTGCCTGAGGACGAGACCCTGGCAAGACAAATCATCAGGCGGTCCAAATCCATGACAATTGTTCATGGCGAGTTGCATCACTGCAGCATCACTGGGGCGTTCCAATGTTGCGTATCGCCTGCGGAGGGTCAGGAGATACTTCGTGAGATTCATGAAGGAGATTGTGGCCATCATGCCGGTTCAAAATCTCTGGTGGCCAAGGCTTTTCGTCATGGATTCTATTGGCTCACGACTCATGCTGATGTGGAGGATCTGGTCAGCAAATGTGACGGATGTAAAAAATTCTCACGACGAGCTCATGTGCCGGCGCAAGAATTGAGGATGATTCCAATTACTTGGCTGTTTGCAGTCTGGGGGCTTGACATGGTTGGACCTTTCAAAAGGTCTAAGGATAAGAAGACACACCTATTGGTGGCAGTGGATAAATACACCAAGTGGGTTGAAGCAGAGCCGGTCAGTAAGTGTGATGCAGCCACGACGGTTCAGTTCATGAAACAGGTGATCTTTCGTTTTGGCTTTCCACACAGCATTATATCTGATAATGGTACTAATCTCTCCAAGGGTGCCATGGAAGAGTTGTGTCAACGAGAGCACATCCGGCTTGATGTTTCGGCTGTTGCTCACCCTCAATCTAATGGTCAAGCAGAAAGAGCTAATCAAGAGATCTTGAAAGGTATCAAACCCCGTCTCTTAGTTCCCTTGCAGCAAACTCCGGGTTGTTGGGTGGAGGAGTTACCCTCTGTGCTATGGAGCATCAACACAACGCCTAACAGATCTACATGTTATACACCTTTCTTCATGGTGTACGGAGCAGAGGCGGTTCTGCCAAGTGATATCCGGCATGATTCACCCCGGGTGGCGGCTTACGTTGAGGCTGATAATGAAAAAGCTCGTCAGGATGCACTTGACTTGTTGGATGAGGCGCGAGACTTGGCAATAGCCCACTCGGCGATTTATCAGCAAGACCTGCGCCGTTATCACAGCCGCCGGGTTAGAAGCAGAACTTTTCAGGAAGGCGATTTAGTGCTCCGGCTCATCCAGGATCAATCTGATATGCACAAGCTGTCCCCTCCTTGGGATGGACCCTTTGTGATCAGCAAGAATCTCAACAATGGGTCATATTACCTCATCGATGTTCGAGAGCACAAAGACTCACGTAAGTCGGAGGAAGAGACCCGCCGGCCGTGGAACATAGCGCATCTCCGGCCCTACTATACTTAAGCCACCGGCTCTCAGAGTATATTTGTTTTTTCTTTTTTAGCAATGTATATATTATATAAAGCAATAAAGCGGGACCTCTTTCCTTTCCACCCTTCAAGGTTTATGTATCTTCTTTACCAGGTGGTGGAAACAACCAACAGGGAGCGGATCATATTTGAATCTGGCTTTCCCTTTGGTCCGGCTTATGATCATATCTGAATCTAGCCATGGTCACTTGGGGGCTTCCTGTTCAAACATAGGTCGTATTCGAACCAAAGAGAACATAGATGTCGATACCCAATTGATCGGCATACTGCCAAACCCACTTGGGGGCTTCTTGATCATATTTCAATCATAGCTTAACCCCTTTGGGTCTGACGTGGATCATATTTGAATCAGCGTAATTAAACAACTCTAATGATCACTTGGGGGCTTCCTGTTCAAACATAGGTCGTATTCGAACCAAAGAGAACATAGCTGTCGATACCCACTTGATCGGCATCGCCAAAGCCATTGGGGGCTATATGATCGTATCCGAATCTTAGCTTAACTCCTTTGGAACGGTTCTACTGATCGTATTCGAATCAGAGGCCTTTGAAAATTAAGTTTATTTTACTCTGTAAGGGTAAATAATATTAAGGGCCAGGTAAACATTATATGTGCCAACTTTCAGAAGTTAAGTTTAACTGTCTGCTTTTTGGGATCACATAAGCCGTTAAGGTATGCTTCAATAAGATAGCAGGTATATAATTATGGTCATGATCATAAAACCGGCTGTTTTTTATGATGTTTTGGTTCATACTCCGGGTTATCACTGTTCTATATGACCCCGGATGTGATAAGACGCCAAAGGAATTCTGTTTTTTGTTTTATACACAGGATAAAGCAAGAAAGTTTTGGAAGTCAAGGAACAATTAACATAAGCCGGCAGTATACAACGATAGCGGCTTGTGACAATATTAAGCACCACAAACATGCGCGAAGGCATGACAGAGTTAAGAGGTTTTTCTACCCTATTACAAGACTCCCCGAGTCTGAATAATGAAGCATCATTTTTTCAAAGACATAGCACCAGGCGGGTTACTCCTTTGGTGGGCTTGAAGATTCCGAGTTATCATTCTCCGCCTCTTCGTCTGCCGTTTTGTCCTGGAAGGTTGACGAGGTCCAGTCAATGCCGCTTAAGGCTTCAAATTAAGCTTCATCATCTATTAAACCGGCTGGGTCAACTTCAGGAGCAAAGGTATGCTTACGAGTTGGAGGGATCAGGCTGACGTCATCATAATGAGGAGTTGGAATTCTCCGGTTCTCGTTGTCGTAACCCGGTTGATACTTGGTAAGATCAATATCATTGCCAATGATGGTGGCCACAGGATGTACGACTCTCACATAGGTGGTGAAGTCTGATTCATTGAATACAGAGCCATCCTCCTTCAAACTGGGATATCCAAGAGCAACGTCTACCAGGTCTAACTCTAGAAGCAACGCCTTGGCCCGGCTTAAGGCAGCTATGGCCCCGGCTCTCGCAGATGCCCGCCTTAGTTCCTGAATCCGTTGGGGTAACACGGCAAGCCGTTTGAGCACATCCTGCAGGAGATAAGGAGCATCATTTGATAAAGCCACAACGGCCAGAGCACGTTGTGACCCGGTATATAGCTGTTCCACTAAAGTGTACACCGCCTTAAGCTTGATCAGCATATTCTGCTTGAGGTTTGTGCTCCTGGGGCCTGCGTTTATACACATAAAGTAAGCCGGTGATAATGATTGAAATAGTTATCGAAGGAACCATGGTGATATTCACGATTATACATAGTAACTTACCGAAGATTGCTGAGACCATTTGAGATATCTGGCGTTTTAAGCCGGACAGCTCGGCAGTTGCTTCGGCAAGGGTTGCTTCTGCTGTTTCGGCCCGGGTCACAAGTGAGGCCTTTTCATCTGCCCAGGTTTTCTTCTCCGCGTCAAAATTCTTCTTCAACTTCTCTTGTTCAGAGACGCTGAATGCAAATTTGGAGTTGGCTTTTTGAATCTCAAGTTCTTGGGCTGCCAGCCGAGTCTTCAGGTCAGCAATCTCCGACTCAAATTGACTGGTGGAGGCTTGCGTTGATGCCGGGTTATAATTAAGGTTATGGTAAGATATCATTAAGTCCCAAGCACTTTGCGAGCAAAGACACTTGACACTTCGGGGCTAATGTATGCTCAAGAAAATTTTAATTTATAATGCTGGATTATGCATATTAAAGTCTCAAGCACTTTACAAGTAAAGATACTTGACACTTGGGGGCTAATGTGTATCGCACGTTCTAAGTTATCATATTATGGCCGGATTTAATATATTTTCTTTGAAACCGCATTTAACTAACGAAGTTAGTATCCGAGTCTACAAAGATATTTATTCATAAGCGAGACTTGGGGGCTGGTACAAGAAGTAAGATTCAGGAGAATAGTATGAGTTATACCTTAGATTTGTGTCGTATTTGTTTCACCATGTCAATTTCCAGGTCGCGGATGTTATGCACTTGATTCAGATAGCCTGAGACTATATCACCAATGCTTAAGTGAGCATAATCAGCGATGTCCTATTTGGTCTTCCAGCGTTCGACAATTTCTTCCTTGGCAAGACATCCGCAAGGACGAGGTCACCCCGTTCAACAAATCGCTTTTCAAAATTTCAACCTCCGGGTCAGTCGTCTTGACCGGGCTAGGAATTTCTGGATTATCGGAGCTGTTGAAAGTATCTTCAGCAGGCGGGTCAGAAGACGGCGCTGGAATTTCATATGCCGGTTCAGGAGGTGGTTGATGAGTAGAAGCATCGGGGCAGCTGTTCCGAGTTCCGCTCGATTGCTACCGGGTCTTCGGATGGCTTATTCTTTTTTGCCCTCTTACTGGGCTTCACCTGCACGTTGTGGACAAAACAGGAGGGTGAGTACAAAATATGAGTAAGGCAAAGCATAAGGATAACAAAAGGTATATTACCCAGGAGAAGTCTTGAAGGCCGGCATATTGGATTGCATAGACTCGCCGGAGGAAGGAGAGGTATCCTGATAATTCGAGTCAGATGAATTGAGAGGTTGATGAATTAAACCCGTCAAAGGATAAACAGTACGTAAATCGGAGATGACCTCAGTCCGACGCTTCCTGCTTATGTCGGGTAAGCCGGAAGAAAGTTCTGCATCCTTGCTGGTCCGGGTCTGCCTCCGGCTTTCAAGCTGTTGTTGCTTCAAAAGAAATTGAGGATCTTGATAAGCTAGAGGATGTGAAAATCTTACTTTCTGGTTCACCCGTCGGATTTTGTGCTTTGGCAAAGGCTCTGAGTCGGAGGAGATTATAGTTACCTCTTCGCCAGGAGCTTGGCTGTTCCCTGTATCCTCCTGCAAGGCGGAAATATCAATAAGATAATAACAAAGGAGTTAAGAGAGTAAGGGATTACCTCTTCCTCATCTGAAGAAGAGTCATCCAATTTGAACAAATCGGAGGCGCTGGGTTTCTTCTTCTTTGAAGTTCCCGTCTTGGCGGCTTTCCTTTCGGTCTTCTTGGCTGCCCTGGCTTGTTTGGCAGCCTTGTGGTCATATTTGACCTTCTAGAAATTATCACCGGCCTGTGGAAAAAGATAAAGAATCATAAGTACAAAGGAGAGGTAAACATGTTAAAGAATATTTATTAAGATTGGTAACTTACTGCAGGGCCCTGGTTCTTTTTGCAGAAGGGAAGTAAACCGAAGGCATTGCTAATAACAGTGCCCTCCTTTAGCAGTGACTGGGTTGTAGCATCTGCCACATCATCTGGTAAGTCGTTAGGACTATGACGCATTGGGTCGTCCTTTTCGCCTGTATAAGTACACATTAAGCCGGAGTGGCGGCTTAATGGGAGTATTCGCCAAGTGACCCAGACTCGGACCAAATCGATGTCATTTAAACCATTTCCCAAAAGAGCTTTAATCTTCTTGATGGTGGGATTAAGAGGCAGACGTTCAACAGCGGTCAGTTTATCCGCCAGCGGATGGTTGGACTCAAGGCGCAGGACGCAAAAGCCGGGCAGAGGCTTCTCATCAGCCGGAGAAGTGTCCTGACAGTAGAACCATGTCTGGTTCCAATATTTTGGGTGACTCGGCAGCTTAGCATAAGGAAAAAGGCAGTCTCTCCGTCGCTGGATCGAGATACCGCCAAGCTCAAGACTAGGCCCGTTGGCACATTCATTCTGCCGGTTCAAGTAAAAAACTTCTCTGAACAAAAGCAGACCTGGCTCTTCTCCCAGGTACACCTTGCAGAAGACTTGGAAATTGCAATGATTTGACACGGAATTGGGTCCAATGTCTTAAGGTCTAAGGTCAAAGAAATTCAAAACTTCTCTGAAGAACTTTGAGCTGGGAGGGGCAAATCCCCGGCTCATGTGATCCGTGAAAACTATCGCCTCCCCTTCTTTGGGTTGAGGCTTTTCTTCATATGGGTCAGGAACACGATAAGACATGACCTCCTTTTTTGGCAGATGGCCAGACTTCACAAACTCAGCCAGTTTACTCTTGGTGACTGTGGATGGGACCCAATTGTGTTACAGAGCTTTGGTCACCTTAGGTGCCATGACAACAGCTTGGCCTATTACAAAATAAGAAGTTCTCGTTCAAATTTTAACCCGGAGAAAATATCCAAATTATCAAGGTAGCGGCTACTTAAGGGGCCTAATGATATAAGGATAAGCTGGGCAACAATATTTAAGCCGCTACAAGCATTAAGAGCAGTTCAAAATTCTTAAAGATATGAGAAGTAGGCAAGGTTCACAGATCAGTGGTATGCATTTAAACCGGACACCTGGACAGTTATGTTTAAGGGCATTTAACAGAAGAGGTTTTCCGGGTGATAAAAATAGGTTTCATAATCTTTTGCTAAAATTTGAGATCAAAGGTCTGTTCTGATAAGAAAGTTTTCTAGACCTAAAAACTGGCGCAGATGTGTTCATAGGCTCGAATGAGGCTTTCATACAGAGAAAGGGATCTGTTTTTTATCCAAGACAAGTGCGAAAACAACTACCGCGGCTATTTTATATCATTCCTAGATCGGAAGAGGCATCTAGGAGGAAAACTAACAAGGATTTGGCTCCAGTGGTGATGAACTCCGACGAACTCGAGGAAGCTCTAATGCGGATATAAGTAAGGAAGGGAAGGGAACTTACGGATCTGGAGGAGCTGCGGAAGTTCGTCGTCGTTTTCTGATCTGATTCAGGTTGATGTAGTGGCCTGGGACGGTGAAGACAAGAAGCTCGACGACAGCGAAGCTCGAGAGGAGGCAAGAGGAAGAAGATGACTGGAAGGAGGAGAATGGGAGACCTAGGTCGCGCCTATTTATAAGGAGAGGATAACTGAGACGGCGTGGGAAACGAGGAGATAAGATTTATTATCCAGCAGCCCCGACGCCTCGGTTTTTGGAACAGTCAATAAAGACAGAGATCCGTTGGAGGATATGGTGGAATAAAAAAGGAAAGATGACGTCACGGCGGGTTAACACGGATCCAGAAAATGACGTCATGGCGGGTTAAAGAAAGTCTTTTGCACAGTCAGAAGACTGAAGATTTATGTTTTAAGGTATTTTAAGATTGGCATGAACAGGTTCAAATCAATCTGGGGCCTAATGTTGGGGATGTAACTATTTGTGTAAGCCGCCCAGGAGGGGCCGGGTTATGCAAGGAAGATTCACCAGAAAGAAGCCCAAGACCAAGCATGAAGATGGCGGTTCAATAAAGGGCCTAAGGCCCACAGGCGACTTAAGGCCCTTTGTAGTAAATCGTCATAATGGCATGACTTGTATCATAAGGTAGATTTAACTAGTCACCGAGCCGGACATTGTTTATAAGCCGGCCGGGACTCTATAGGCCACCGGGCGTCAACCCGTGTATATAAGGGGACGACCTGCTGGCGGCTTAGGGGAAGAAAACAACCCATCGAAAGCCGGGCAAAGCGTATTCCGCTCCCTGGTCATCGAAACATCAAGCAATACCAACCCAACTAGACGTAGGCTTTCCTTCTCCGCAAGGGGCCGAACTAGTATAAAACCTCTCGTGGCCTTTGTCCCGATTAACCCCTTTAGGCTTCCTAGTTGCGATGGATCCACGACTAAGTCCTTGCACGAGGACATCTGCCGTGACAATTCCACGACACAGTAGCTTCCTTGTTCCCCCCCTTCGCCTTCTTCCAAAGGCGCAGCCTCCAGCATCTTGGTTAACACGGGATCCGGCGTGGTCTCAGGGAGGGCGGCCGGACACCTGATCAGCTTTGCTTTTTCTATCCACTCCTGTTTAAGGGACAACTCTTTTAAGGGCAAGTTTATGATAAATATCGGATAGCGTGTCCGGGTACAGGACTACTTACTTGAGTATCTGGGCGATTGCAGCTCAGACCTGCGTCCTCGGTCAGGTCCGAACACATTGCTTGTGATCCGAAGAACAGTTGGTACATCTCCACGGGCGTTGCGCCCATAAAATGTTGGAGAGCTCGTGGTCCCTCCGGATTGAACTCCCACAGGCGGAGGGGGCGACGTTTGCAGGGCAGGGTGCAACGAATCATCATGACCTGCGCCACTACGACCAGATTGATCTCTCTCTCTCTAGGAGGTCTCGAATACGGCCCAGCAACAAGGGCACGTCCTTGGACGGCCCCCAGTCAAGCCCTTTATTGACCCATGACGCCAACAGCGATGGAGGACCCGAGCGAAAGGCAGGTGGCGCCGCCCATTTGGTGCCCCTGGCAGCTGTGATATAAAACCACTCTTGTTGCCACGGACTGAGCTCCTCTTGAAAAGAGCCCTCAGGCCATGGAGCGTCAACATTCTTGCTTATAACAGCCCCTCCGCACTCTGCCTGCTGCCCCTTGATCATCTTCGGCTCCACTTTGAAGGTCTTGAGCCATAATCCGAAGTGAGGGGTAATGCGGAGGAAGGCTTCGCATACGACAATGAACGATGAAATGTGGAGGATGGACTCCGGATCCAAGTCGTGAAACTCCAACCCATAATAAAACATGAGCCCCCTCACAAAGGGGTCCGTCGGGAAGCCTAGCCCCCGAAGGAAATGAGACACGAACACCACGCTCTCAACAGGCTCGGGAATGGGAATAACCTGCCCTTGGGCAGGCAGCCTATGTGAAATTTCGCCGGTTAGATACCTGGCGTCTCTTAGCTTTAGCACCTCTTGTTCCGTAATGGAGGAAGGCAGCCACCGGCCTTGCAGGTCGGAGCCGGACATCATCGAAGGTCCAAAGCGCCCGAATCTGGAGCTCTGGGTGTTGGAACTCGAGGCGAGGGGCGGATTCGATTGAGATTGAAAGAAAGGAGTGGAGCCTTGGTCTCTTTATAAAGAGGTTGAATACCAAGAGCCTTCCCCGTGACCGTTCGGGATTCGCCTTTGATAGAGGAGATGTGCCGACGGGCACGATTGGGGTACCCACGCCCGTATTGATGAGAATCCCGGAATAAGGGGACACGATCTCTGCTTTGACAAGAAGTTCCAAGGAAACCGCCTCGCTAAACGCGCTGAGGTGGGACAGTAAAAATGATTCGAATAAAGGCTGGGCCGTGGTGTGATGTCATGCTGCGGAATACGTCAGCAGATTTGTGTGAATATTGTTCTCTCTACGGTGGTATGTTGAACTTGTTTTGCAGAGCCGAACACTATCCTTGTGTTCAAAATCTTCTATGAAGTATTCGAAGGAGGAACCCGCCTTGCAATGCCGAAGACAATATGCGCGCCGGACTCATCGTCATTGAAGCCTGGTTCAGGGGCTACTGAGGGAGTCCTGGATTAGGGGGTGTCCGGACGGCCGGACTCCTGGACTATGAAGATATAAGATTGAAGACTTCGTCCCGTGTCCGGATGGGACTTTCCTTGGCGTGGAAGGTAAGCTTAACGATACGGATATGTAGATCTCCTTCCATTGTAACCGACTCTGTGTAACCCTAACCCTCTTCAGTGCCTATATAAACCAGAGGGTTTTCGTCCATAGGACGAACAACAATCATACCAGAGGCTAGCTTCTAGGGTTTAGCCTCTCTGATCTCTTGGTAGATCTACTCTTGTACTACCCATATTATCAATATTAATCAAGCAGGAGTAAGGTTTTACCTCCATCGAGAGGGTCCGAACCTGGGTAAAAACATCGTGTCCCTTGTCTCCTGTTACCATCCGCCTAGACGCACAGCTCGGGACCCCCGACCCGAGATCCGCCGGTTTTGACACCGACAGAGGGTGCATGTGAGTCACATACAAACATATATCAGAGAGAAATGAGATCCAGAGAGACAGAGTTTTGTGTCTGCGAGAGAGAAAGATATTTCACAACGAGAGTGATAGCTAGAGAGACATACGAGAGTGATATCTAGAGTGGTACGTATGTCAAGAAACAAGAAACAAGGTAGAAGTTAATGCACCGCGCCTAAGTGTTTTGGGACTATTTGGTTTTTGTAAGATGACTTACACACCTAGACGGAGGGAGTAGTATAGACCTGTAAACCGGAAAGGAGTATTTGCCTTTCTAGAGATTTCAACAAGTGACTAGACTTCGGCTCAAAAAAACAAGTGACTAGACTACACCGTGTGCAGTACCCCCTCCCCTCCGATTTATAGGGCTCAAATCTCAAATCTCATGAACCAAGGCATTTTGCGATTGGAGGAATGTATCTCGTACTTTACAAAACTACCCTAATTAAACTCAAGCATTAATTACATAGTTCCCTCATTTTCCTCTCCGCCTTGGTCGCGGTGCACAATATTGAGGCTAGCCATAGTGGGAGTAACTTAGGTAGTAACTTAACACATCCCAAGACAATTTTGCTTATGTGGCAAATATTTAATGAGGAAAGAGGTGCTTGTGGTAACATAATATGTTACTGTAACATAGCACTTTCCGAGGCAAAATGAGTCTATGAGATAATAAATGAAGCAATCTATGATACTACTACTATGTTACTTTGCACTATGGAGGTAGTAACTTACACTAGTTTCATATGCATGACACTAGTCTAAGTTACTCCCCACTATGACCAGCCTGAGAGACTGCTTTGATACGTTTTAGTCTCATGACTAAAAGTAGTGGGACTAAAACTTGTTAGCCTCATCCATGCTTGGATCCAAATACTAAAGAGACTAAAATCAAGTTAATGAAATTTCAAAGCATCCAAGCCCGCGTGCCATCCACCAAATCACAGCGAGGTGCTATAGTCGAGACTCACCTGTCACCCTGGTGTGGCCGTCATGACCCGTCATATCACAAAACCCACACCTTTACCAGCAGTGGTAAGGTGGCCTCCAAGTTGGACTGGACGAAGCAACCATCATTTCATTGAACGCTGCTCAAGCCCTTTCTTCCCTTCTTGAAGAAAACCTCACCTGTGCTACTCACTTCGCCTTTTTTCTTCTCTACCGACGAAGGAAAGGTGGGCTAATCAATTATGCTGCTATATTTTCATTCCAATAATCTTCTTTTTGGCACCGACCGATTCTCACATCCTATTCTTTTCCCGCTTTCATTGCGATTGTGGTTTCCTTTCGATTTCTTTTCGCTTGTCGGTTCATTGATGGATCCCGGAGCACTAGGCAAAGAGTTGCCGCGGACAACCCACCGGAGACAGCGATCTCCGTGAAGCGAGCACCGACCAATGAGTTGACCATGTTGGCGGGCCAACCCATGGAGACGAAGAACTCCAAGAAATAAGCACCGCCAAAGAGTTGAGGATGTTGGCGACGAACTCCTCAAAGAAAGTTGGAAGAACAGCAAGGGCCCCATCGTGCCTACCCTGTGAGCTCGATTGCCACCGATGTGAGGCTCAAGACCGAGTTTGAGGAGATAGTCGCCGCTGAGAAGCAGATTCCCCAGCAAGGTGATGGCCCCATAGAGGACGAGGAGATGGCCCCTAGAGGGATGAGATCCCCGGTGAGCTGCACAAGGTAAAAAATAATGGCTTATTACCATAGTTGTGGTTTTTGATTATTTGCAATGTGCTTGCTTTTTGATTATTTGCAATGTGCTTGCTAATATGTTAGTGTTGTGCAGGTGCCGGTGGTTGTCCCTGATGATTCCGATGTCGTGGCCCGTCCTGTTGGCATCGCCCGAGATCGATTCGATACCGCTGTCCATCCTGTGGACATCGCCCGAGATCGATTCGATGTCGCGGTCAGTCTGTGGACATCGCCCAAAATCGATTCCCATGCCGTTGTCCGTGTTGTGGTCATTGCCCGAGAGATCGATGACAAGAAATAGTTGGTCACGCTAATCCTTCAGGGTAGTTTGCATTGTCATGTGTTTAATTACCAGAACGATGTGTGTTATCAAACCATCTTAGGGCTAGTGCACTGTCTTGTGTGGGCGGATATTGCTACTTTTGTTTGATAGTGAATCATGCGATGAATCATGTGAACCCTCTCCGAGTTATGGAAACAGATGTATCCTCGCCAGCTTTTGATGTAATATATGGCATGCTTAGATGTAAGTTTGAACTGTTTATCATATCAGCAGGGCTTGTTTGATGATTCTTGGTGTTAGTAGGCTAGCTACTGTACGAGCTATAGTACTTGCAAAACACTCACCAAAGAGAAACGTTGGGGCTGATGAGCTCGTGGTACGCTTATACTTATCCCTCGTCGATCGACCAATAGCCCTAGCTCCTAAAATTGTAGTCTAAGTGATCGATCAGACAATAGTCGACATACATTCAGGCCTCATTTGGTTCATAGGGTAGGAAAATCGTAGCAAAAGTACAGAGAACGTGCAACACAAAATCATAGCAAGTCAGAGACGCATTCCCTCCGCTCCAAAATAGATGACCTAGGCGGCTAGTTTGGCCTAGTGGGTTTCAAAGTGATATGACGTGGTACAAAGTCGCCCGGTCTTCGCGGTGGTAGCAGTATTGAGGGTACAGTTTTTCTTGAAGAAGCGGAATTCAACGAACTCATGATGGTTCCTTCGTCCAACAACTTACAATTAGGAAAGGTTGGGCCTGCGATACGACCGGGTAGACCAGGATAATTTTGTGCATGGCGGTGGACCAGTGATGGTCGACATCCCACATGTCGGTGAATGAAAGTATTCTTTCCGATATAGAGGACGAGCAACGAGTATTCATTGTTTATTTTGATGAAAGCTATTGTCTCCACTATTACTCCTTGACTTTGTCAATGCCTCTCTCTCTCCACATAAGCGGGACTACTTGCTATGCATGCAGCGGGCAGCTAGTGTCTTGAGGGGCTGTATGGTGAGAGCGGGCTCGAAGCGGTCCGACTCCAGATGGCCCACCTCACATTATCACCATATATTTCTTGGAGTCCGTCTTGCGCTGGCGGGCGGGCGATCTCTTCCCCCGCTTTCTCTCTTCTCACCGACGCTCACGAAGCGATTAGATTTCGCTATCGACGGTTTATTCAATTACGGTCCCACATGTCGTTGAAATTGCAAGACAACGCGTGTCCCTTTGGTGAGCGGCGTGCGAGCCGGACTGTCGGGGTTGCGACGCGTATGAGTCGTAAGTGTGCTGCCTTTTCCTTTAGAACTTGCGGCGTAACATTTTTGCGATCGATCGATAGAAATACGTAACAAAATGACGAGGGCGGTGCTTTCCGCCGTTAGGCGGGCTAGTTTGAGTGATATGACGTACACGTTGTCGTTCACTTGCTCCATTTTTATGTAAGCAAGAGTTTACACTCGTACGCGGGAGGAGTGCGAAACACCGCGGATCTGATTTTGATTGAGGGTTAACTGTTCCCTGCCAAATAATGGAGGATTGTTAGCGATTATAGCATGATAGTTAGGGCATCTCCAGCGCTGGCCCACAAATTTACACCGGCATCTGTCCGAGGACACTGATGGATGCCATCCGATGCTGCCCGCATACCTTTCGACAACTATATAACTAACCGGGCGAAATTCGTGCAAACAAAGCAAATTTCAAATTAACCGGATGAAATTCATTACATTTCGAAAACTTTTCCTACAAACTGGACGAAATTCATTACATATTTCGCACAAACCGTACTAAACCTACTGTAAACCTAATCTAAACGATTGCCGGCGCCCGACCACCAAGTCCGGCCATGAACCCAAGAAAGCCGGCCATTGCCTTTGCCTCCTCCTCATCCGCCTCGATAACCTCCTCCTCCGGCTGGAGCACAAGGTTATGAAGATTTCCGCCTCCACATCGCCGTCAAGCGGCTAATCGGCCGTCGATGTTTACCCCACCGAGCTTGGTGTCGAGTTAGTGGAGTAGCGGTGGCCTTCCCAGGACCAGAGCAGCGGCGACCTACCGTGTACTACTCTTCCTTGCTGCCGGCTGCGCCCGCGCATGCGCGCCGGCTCCGTGGTCGTGGCGGCGGAGGGCGGCCTGGGGGTACCGGCGATCTCCTTCGTTTGCTCCTGCGACAGTACGTCGAAGAGAGCTTTGGAGCGCGTCCGGATCGAGCGGAGCCGCCGATGTCCCTCGTTTGCTCCTGCAACAGTACGTCCAAGAGAGCTTCGGAGCGCCACGAGGCCATGGTTTAAGTGGTGCTGACAGAAGGAAGGGACCGGAGGAGAATAAGTGTGGGTCTTTGGCTATGGCTGGGAGATGGGGCTCAAGTTAATATAGCGGGCGAATGCCAATGAGCCGCGGTAGACGGATGGACAACTGGCGCCGGAGTAGGTTCGTCGGGCGTGAATGCGGACGCTGCTTCAGTGACTTAACTGCAGATGCATTTGGGTGACTGACATGTGGGCCCAACGGGCATCTGGCCCGCATGTCAGTGACACACCAATTGCACCTGCAGTTAAGTCTAGTGAATGCGGCATTGACATTCTGGAGAGACGGTGACTGTTTCAGGCGCATGCGGACTGTTTGACTAGTCAACCATACAAATACGGAGCTATACGCTGAGCCAGCGACCGTATAATCACCATATCTCGTATACAATGATCAAAGTGAGCTATCAAGACAAGTTCGATGACCGCCAATGCATTTTACTCGTAATAAATGACCAGGATTGAAGGGGATCCTAATTTGCTTCATCTTCGCCCTTGAGCTCTTGACAAACCAATGCACTATACGATTGTCCGCCACTCCACCCCGTAGCTCTCACTGGCGCCGTTCATGCCACCGTGCCGCACACTAACCGGTAAGGCAGCGATGGATCCCGCCGCCGAGTTCCTCGCCGCCGAATGCACACAAAATGGTAGGGAAGCGATGGCATCCCGCCGCGCCGAGTTCATCACCGCCGCGACCTCACAACTATGTGGGAGGAATTTGAAGATGCCAAGGCCGAATAGGCGGTAGAGCAAGAGGCGGCCAAAGCCGCATGAGGGAGCGGAAAAGTCGAAAGCACTCAAGAAAAGAGAGGCCCGCCGCCGAAGAAAGAAAAGGACGCACGCAGCTGCTGCGGAGAGGTCGGCGGAGATCCAAGCACGGGGTGTTGCCGACAAAGCCGGAAGGAGAACGACGGCGTCTGCCAGCATGTGAGAAGTAGTAGTACTAGTAGTTAGTGTGTGTGTCTGTGTTCCAGTACGAGCATGTACCAAGACTACTAGTTACTATCTGTAGTTTTTAGAGCAAATTACCAAAGACATTAGCCTAGACTAAGTGGAAAAATTCCTATCCTATGCATCAAATGGCATCTCTTTCTCTATAGGAATTGAGATGCATGTCATCTCACTTCCTATGATTTTCATATTCCTATCCTATGAATGAAAGGAGGCCTCTGTTGGAGTAAATACTGTAGCTAGCAGTACTACTGGTACAGTAGTTTTCTTCAAGAAGCGGAATTCAACGAAGTCCTTCATCCGAGCAACTTCAAAGTGGGAAGTGGGCCTGTGATTTGACGGCTCATTAGTCATTGTTACTGTGGAGCGACGACCTGGGTGACTCTCCCTTGGAGTTCTGCGTGCATGGCAAGTGGACCAGGATGGTCGACATCCCACATGTTGGCAAATGGAAGTATTCTTTCCAATATCGAGGAGCAAGGAAACTGCGTGGTATAGTATCACTGCTGATTGGTTCGCAAAAAAAAGTATGACTGCCGATTTATAATTATTTTTTATTTCTGATGAATGCTAGCTTTTCAACTCTTACGACGAAGGGTGCCAAACACAAAGACGTGCCGGATGTCCCACACGCCGCCGAAAGGAGGGGACATGAACATCGTGGTAGAGCCCAACAGAAAAAACACCGTGGTAGAGCGTCTCCACTTCTTCCACTTCCGGGTCGGAGACCACACGTAGTAGTACTTAGTTGTATGAACGATACAAAGTACGACTTGGAGAGAAAGACACGTCTAGTTGGAAGGTCTCGGGGCATACACGTTAACAAATATAAAAGTTAATATGTGCCTCCAACTAATATAGTAGTAGTAGAGTACTTAGACACGCATCCATAACATCACTGCATTGCACGCATAACATTTAGTGGTAGTACGTAGTAAGGGACAAATGCCTCCCAAGAGTTCCCTTCTCGACCTACTTTTGGGTGTTTGGTAGAGTGTATGGAGGGTGCATGAGTCCACACTAGTTTAGCACAAATACACTAGAAGCATGCATGAAAAGAGCATGCATGAAGAGGGGTGTTGAGTTGAGCATGCATGAAGAGGGAACAACTATGCTGAGACGAGAACGCATCCAAACGCACCCTGTATGCCACGCATGTTCATACCATTTGTGCCTTTCTACTTCACTTACTGCACTACATTACTCAGGTTCGTACGTCCACTCCTAGGTACATGTCCGTCTCGTAGTTCCAGTGCCACGTGTTCTTCATATAGATGGAATGATCGTTGCATAACACGTGCGCCTTGATGCTAGATGTCTCGCATGTTGGAAAAAGTATGAACAAAGCTCACGTAAAAAAATAGAGTGGAAGAACATAGATTCCGGACGACCGAGAAGGAGCAAGGAACCTCGTGGTGGAGCGTCTGCACTCATAATATTTAATATTATTCAGTGATATAAAATTAACCAATCATCTCCACAGTGGACTGGAAGAGTACGAAACACGGCAGCCCAGTGTAGTTACATCATACTAGTACATGGCTAACCCACGCTATCACCATATATTCTTGGCTTCCGTGCTACACCTATCTCTAGTAATCCAGCAGCATGTATCGCTTCTCCCTCCTCGTCTCTATCAAAGTGCGGCGGGCTGGCGTTTCTGCCGTCTATTGAGGTCGGTTAACTATCACATGTTAGCGACATGCCAAGAGCATTCTAAAAAAATTCCTTTCATGTTTCGTTTTCAAAAAGAAAAAAAATACTTTCACGTACGAATTTGCATGTATGCTTTGAGCAACTTGCATGTCCTATACTGCTCCTGTTTGATACTCTAACTTAGCTAGAGGTTATACTAACTCATGACTAACCCTGAACTAACTGTAGCCAAAGAGGTGTTTGGGTGACAGGGTTAGATTGACAATAAATGCACTTCATGGAGAGAGAAAAGTGATTTTTCAGTGGTCCCAATGAGAACTATCTCTAGTTAGCACCTCTTGGGTGGGATAGTTTTTTGGTGGGTTCGGTGCAACTTGCTCCAATTTAAACCCTCATGCTTGGATACTTTAGGGCTATTTGAGCCCCAACTAGCTCAAACTAACTCTAACCCATGGACCCAAACAGGCATATGGATAGTCTCGACGCTGAGCAGTCACAGGCACCGAAGCGGCGCTCTCTCGGCCGTCGCGCCACTTCAAAGCCGGGCGCTAGTGAGAGGTCGCCTCCGCCTGGCCGGGCATTAATGCGGCATCGACGCCTCAGCGACGCTAACTGCTTTCACGCGGGAAGCACGCTACCGGCAAGGGAGTTTAGGTATTGAACCATTTCAGTGTAGTAGTAATGGTAGTTTGCAAAACTACTCAATTATTGCACCCGCTTCCTAAGAAATTGTGGTAAAAAACGTTACTCCACAGCCCGCTTCCCTTCTCCTTCCTGCTCGTGATTTACGTGGCCATGTTAACGTGGTTGTGTCAAAAAAATGTCACTTCCTGCTCGTGATTTGCGTTATATAACTACAAGCAAGATTCTCGTGCATTGCACGGAACATCAATATGCATTTTTTTACAAAACACCTGTTGTGATTGACCCATGTAGGAGTAATCCCATGTGTAAAAACTAATGATATCTCGATAATTTTATCAAAAAACTGGTATCTCGAGAATGTCATCGAAAAAATAAAAGATGAGAGATAAGGCGAGGAGGAGTGAAGCGTGGTGGTGACTGGTGGTCGGAATGGGCGGAGGCATGGGGATGGACGGCGCCGGCAGGCGGCAGCAGCCACCATGCATGCTAGATTGTTCCAGACTTATTCCTTTTTAATTGCTGAGCAATGAGGTTGCGGAGATAATGATGTGGAGAGAGGTGCGGTATCTTTTGTAAAATTATCATAGTTTGCTTCCTATCCGCCGATATAGATCATACGGTCTCAGACATAAGATGGCAGGCACACCATCATCGCCAACTCATTTTTTTATAAGGGTATACAGATGATAAGTTTGCTGACTACTAAAGTAAAGTGGAATCTGTCCATGTTATGCAAGTAAATAAAGGTGATTGTTTATCATACGGGTAAGGTTGGATGAAGGGTGGTAGGAACAAATGCTCCGCCTAGAGCATGTGTGTGTGAGATGGAGTCTTAGTGTGTGTGTGGTGCGTGTGTGTGTGTGTGAGAGAGAGAGAGTGAGAGAGAGAGAGGGGAGAGAGATGGAGTCTTAGTTTGTGTGTGTGTGTGAGAGAGAGAGAGATGGAGTCTAAGTGTGTGTGTGGGGGGGTGCGTGTGTGTGTGTGAGAGAGAGAGAGAGAGATGGAGTCTTAGTGTGTAGGGGGGTGCGTGCGTGCATGTGTGTGTGTGTGTGTGTACGCGCACGCGCGCGTGTGTGTCCCGGGGTCTTCTGTGGCGGATGTAATTTAAGTGTGCATGGCTTCATCATAGAGAGGTGATGTGTATGGCAGAGGCCACCAACGATGGGGTGCGAGAGAGAAAATGCCCGTAGGAGGGAAGAGAAGGTGCGTGCGCGTGAGAGGAGTCGACATCGAGAGAATGTGTTTGTTCGAGAGACACCACGGAAGACTACTATATATCAATGGTGCATGTAGGGGAATTAAACAAAGGGATGGTCTTATTGGTTTCGGGGATATAGGGAAGAGGAGAGGCGCAAGGGGGGGTAGCTAGAAGAAGATTGTTAAGTGTGAGTGTGTGTTTTGCCCATCCAGGCGGAAGTTATGTGGCGTTAGGATTGAGGGTAATTAACTACGTATGGAGACATAGAGACCTTGAACGTGCATGTGTGAGAGGTATACATGTATACGTGGGATGTGTGTGTGCTGCATGATCGAGATAAAAGAAAGAAGACATAAGTCCTAAGATCAACGACATGGGAGAGACGGATCGGTATGACAATATGCATGCATGTGAGAATGCAGGGAAGAAGGCCCGACAATTGAGCATGTGTTTTTGTCTTTAAGAGATAGTGGCGTGGGCTGGAGCATGCATCTATGGCGAGCAGAGGGGGTGAGGCGCAACGATTGTGCAAAAGAGATAAACCTATAATGCATATATATGGATAGACATATATAGTGTGGGTGATAGGAAGCAAGACTCCGTGCGAGAAAGAAATGTTGACGGAGAAACTACAGATAGATACGGAGATGGAGATGCTAGCTAGAGAGACATCTGTTAGTTCGGGTGTCGGAGATGACCGTCGGGTGGTTCAAAGGGTGAAGTTATATATGTGTGTGAGAGGGCACTTGACTGCATGCATGTAGAGAGAAACATATGTAGTGTGCATGATAAGAATCAAGAGTGAGGGCGAGAAAGAAGGTTGATGGAGAAACAGATGTCACGCCCAATATGCGACCCTATCCAAGAGGAACTCGAAGGTCCCACCAAGGATAGACCCGCATATTGAAACGCTTTTGCAAGGTGGATATCATTACATCAACATTACATAATAGACGGGGATACATACAAAAGGCATACAATGCCACACGAATACAACATCATCTTACTTAAGGGCACCATCCGACTACGAATGAAACACAAACAGAAACTCAAACGACATCCACCCTGCTAGCCCAGGCTGCCGACCTGGAACATATCCCCTGATCGAAGAAGAAGCAGAAGGAGAGCTCCAAAACACGCAAACATCGCTCTCGCATCATGATCATCGCATAACATGTACCTGCAACTGTTGTTGTAATAATCTGTGAGCCACGAGGACTCAGCAATCACATCACCATGGGTATCAAGACTAGCAAAGCTTAATGGGAAGGAAAGGGTAAAGTGTTGAGGTTGCAGCAGCGACTAAGCAAGTATGGTGGCTAACATACGCAAAAGAGAGCGAGAAGAGAGCAAACGAAACGGTCGTCAACTAGTAATGATCAAGAAGTGATCCTGAGCTCCTACTTACGTTAAACATAACACAGAAACCGTGTTCACTTCCCGGACTCCGCCGAAAAGAGACCATCACGGCTACACACGCGGTTGATGCATTTTAATTCGGATCTGGTGTCAAGTTATCTACAACCGGACATTAACAAATTCCCATCTGCCACATAACCGCGGGCACAGCTCTCGAAAGTTTATACCCTGCAAGGGTGTCCCAACTTAGCCCATGATAAGCTCTCGCGATCGGCGAAGGATATTCCTTCTCCCAGGAAGACCCGATCAGTCTCGGAATCCTGGTTTTCAAGACATTTCGACAATGGTAAAACAAGACCAGCAAAGCCGCCCGATGCGCCGACTATCCCGATAGGAGCTGCACATATCTCGTTCTCAGGGCAACACCGGATAAGAGAAGCGTCACAGTACCGACGTAACCCAAGTTGCCAAGGGATGGTCCCAAGACGGTGTTTCTAGTTTGGACCAACACTTAGACAAGCATTGGCCCGGGGGGGCTAAAATAAAGATGACCCTTGGGTTAATTACTCCCAAGGGAAAAGTAGGAGGTGGTGAGGCAAATGGTAAAACCAAGGTTGGGCCTTGCTGGAGGATTTTTATTCAAAGCGAACTATCAAGGGGGTCCCATAAATCACCCAACCGCGTTAGGGACGCAAAATCCGGGAACATAATACTGATATGACGGAAACTAGGGCGGCAAGAGTGGAACAAAACACCAGGCATAAGGCCGAGCCTTCCAACCTTTACCAAATATATAGATGCATTAATAATATAAGAGATATTGTGATATCCCAACATAATCCTGTCCACCATGGAGCAATCTTCAACTTCACCTGCAACTAACAACGCTATAAGAGGGGCTGAGCAAAGTGCTAACATAGCCAAGCAATGGTTTGCTAGAAAGGGTGAAAAAGGATTAGGGGCTGACATGGCAATCTGGGAGGCTTGAAGAGCAAAAGATAGAAAGCGCAGAAAAGCGATAGAACGAAGCAACTAGCATAGCAATGATAGTAGTGAGATCCAAGGTGACGGTCATCTTGCCTGAAATCCTGCTAGGAAGAAGAATGAGTCCATGAAGAAGATGAAGCCACGAAGACGAACCAAGCGTAGACGAACGAATCCTCACGATCGCAACGTAACAGGAACTATCGAGAAGAAGCACACAACAAGGTAAACACATGTCACAGCCCCAGAATTGGTTGTAATTAGTGGCATCTGCATCCATGCATCATGTTTAAATTCCTAAGAAAATTTGAAATGGGGATGTTCAAACCCTAGCATCAAAAGGAATTCACTAGGTTCAACTAAAATATTTCCAGTAAATCCAAATGACTTTCAAAAATGTTCATCATTCTTGGAAAATGCTTTGGAAACAAGAACTCAGAGGTGATGCACATTTTTCCATGACATATTGGGCTCTGGATTTAAATCATACCTTAATTGCATTTGGGCATTTAAATTTTAGATATCATATTAAATGTCCAAATACTCATGAACTGAAATTCTGGTTATTGGAAATAATCCAAATAGTGGCCACAAGCAGTCTCATGATTTTTGAAAGTGCATAGGTATTTTTAATAAAGCCCTAAAAATTTACAGAATAATAGAAACTGAAATAATTAGAAAAAGGAGAGAGAGAAGAGCTCACCTGGACTTACCTGTGCGGCCACCAGCGTCAGCCCACCAGAGTCAGCCCACCAGGGCCAGCCCAGTGGCCCAGCCAGCCACCGCACCGTCTTCAACCTCCTGCCAGTAGGCAGGAGGGCGTGTGTCCGACGCGCGCACGCACGCGCGAGGCCACCTCCAGCCCGCCTGCTTGCGCTGGACGCCTCCCGCGACGCCACGCACTCCCCCTGGACCCCCTGCACCTCTCCTCCCTCTCCCTCGAGCGCTCTTTCCTCCTCTGCCTTTCTTCCACGGCCGCCCGAACGAGCCGGAGCGCGCCGCCGCAAACACCGCAGCCACCAGCCACCACCTCGCCTCTCCAACGCGTCCCCGAGCTCCGCCGTGCCGCCCTCGTCCTCCCCGTCGTCTCACGCGACCGGAAGAGTCCCAACGCACGCCATCATCGCTATCATCACCGACGGTCACCGGAGATCGCCACCGCCGCTCCATCGACCCGACGCTTTCCCGAGCTGTCGAGCACTCCATCGACGCTACCAGAAGCTCCCGGCCACCTTCCTCACCTCGTGGCCTATTCTCACCGTGAGACGCTGATTCAAGAAGCCCGAAGCTCCCCGCCCCGCCATGGCGCCGCTGCGGCTGTGGCCACCCCAGATGCGCTGGAAGCGCCACCATGTTCGCCGCCTCCCAGAGCCCGCAACGCCTTCGGTTTCTCCTCTAGTGCACCGCAGCATCGCGCTCGCTGAGCCCGAAGCTCGGCTGCCGCCGCGAGCTAGGTTCCGGTGAGCTCCGGCCACCCCAGCTCCAGCCGCCGCCACCGCTGGATGCGCGCGAGCGCCAACAAGCCGTAGATGCAAAGCGTTCGTCGAGTCGTGCCATGTGCGGTGTTTCCGAGTCGCACCGCCCTATCTGACCTCACCGGCGGCTAAACGTCGGCGGGTTGACCGCCTTGACCGCCGGTGGATTAGCCCCGGTTGACCTGGGGATTTGACCTCCCCTGGGTCTATGACAGGTGGGGCCCGTTCTCTAATTAAATTGGTTTTAGTGCTAACTAAAAACTAGTTATGCTAATTACACTGACATGCGGGAACCATAGGTCAGGGTTTGACCTGGACCGCCGCATTTGACCCGCTGACGTCATAGTGACACAGTGCTACCTCAATCTGACGCAATAATGATTTCTGGAATTATTTTAACTCAGGAAATTCCAGAAAATTAGCAAAACTTCTAAGATTCATAGAAATTCAACCGTAACTCCAAATGAGATAAATTATATATGAAAAATGATCAGAAAAATATGAAGAATCTGTTTATGCCATGACCATGCATGTTTGAACAAGTTAACCTCACTGAATAGGACAAATGATTATTAGGGCAATTTATGAAATAACATTTGGAGTTGGAATTTGTTCTTGTTCGAGTTCCACTTCAATTAACTTGGCTAGATATTGCATTAGGTGAATTCAGTACCTTAACACGACATGTCATTCATGTGAATGTGCATTGCATTGATTGTGTTCTTCCTCTCTTGCCGATGACTGTCCCCTCTCAGTAGACGACGTACCGATGATGAGTTCGATGACACTGATGAAGAACTATATTATCTTCAGAAGTGCCAGGCAAGCAAAACCCCCTTGTTCATTCTGATACAATCCCACTCTCTCGCTCCTGCTCTCTTTTACTGCATTAGGACAACAACGATTTATCTGTTACTTGTTGCGGTAGCTGAATCCCTTTATCTGGATAGAACCGGGACTAAAGGGCCAGGGTATTAGTACCGACCCTTTAGTCCCGGTTCAGGAACCGGGACTAAAGGCCCTTACCAACCGGGACAATAGGCCCTTATTCTACTAGTGGAAGTACACCCCTGCAGGGTTAATATGATCTATTCGAATAGTCGTGTCCGCGGTAAAGGACTTCTGGGTTGCCTATATCAGTTCATAGACAAGTGAAAGTGGATACTCTAAAATGTGCAAGATAAGCGTGAGTGCTATGGATGGCGTTCTCATAGGGAGACGGGAGCGGTTCCATAGTGGTGTATTGATATGGTGAATATGTGGACTCGTGTGCGCCACCTCAAAAGAGTTACTTGCAATGTAGTTCAGATAGCCACCGAAGTCAAAGCTGGCTTGCTGCAACAAACTACACCACCCCTTTGTTGATAATGATGCATATGTAGATAGCTCGATGTAAGTCTTGCTGAGTACATTTGTACCCACGTTTGCTTATTTTATGTTTTGCAGAGAGACTTCAGCCTCGCTAGTAGTTCCGCGTGGACTTCGACGCTTAGCTTGTTACCTCAGCTACGATCTTGTGCCTCGGCAGATCTCGGTAGATAGTCGCTTCTCAGCCTTTTAATTTGTAGATGTCTGTACTCGGACATGTTAAGCTTCCGCTTGTGCTTTGACTTGTATGTTTCGAGTGTTGGGTCATGAGACCCATGTTTGTAATATCTCGCCCTCGGAGCCTAATGAATAAATATTTGAGTCGTAGAGTTATGTTGTGATGCCATGTTATATTTACACATATTGAGCATATTGTGTGTATGTTTGAAATGCTTGGTATGTGTGGGATCCGACAATCTAGTTGTTTATCCTTGGCAGCCTCTCATATGGGGAAATTTAGTCTAGTGCTTCCTGAGCGATAGTAGTCCGCTACAGCCCGGTTCACCGGAGTCCTGCTAGCCCAGCACTACTGCTTTGGACACTTGACTTGCCGGCATGTGTTTCACTTCGTTCCTATGTCTGTCCCTTTGGGGAAATGTCACGCGGTGATATCCGGAGTCCTGCCTAGCCTGCTACAGCCCGGGTTACCGGAGTCCTGTTAGCCCAGCGCTACAGCCCGGATTCATACGTTGATGACCGACATGCTCGATGTGATTCATGTATGCCTGTCCCCATGGGTTAGTGCCGCTTTGGGTTCACGACTAGCCATGTCGGCCCGAGTTCTCTGTCATATGGATGCTAGCGACACTATCATATATGTGAGCCAAAAGGCTAAACGGTCCCGGCCATGGTAAGGCGACACCTGTGGAATACCGTGCGTGAGGGCGCAAAGTGATATGAGGTGTTACCGGCTAGATCGATGTGACTTGGAATCGGGTCCCGACAGCGTTGGTATCGAGCCTGATCGCTGTGAGGATTACCAAGCCAAACCGGTCGAAGTTGAGTCTAGAAATGCTTTAGTTATGTAAGGGAATTGATTGTGGAGGGGAACATAAGGCTCTTTTTACTCCTTATACCTCATGGCCCTCTGATCTGAGTCAACATCTTCTCTTCTACGGGGTTTAAGAACTAGGCTTCTCATCTATCTATCAGGATGACGTGTTACTAATCCATAGACCTTTAAGATTGTTGGATTAAGCCCCAGTTCAGTTACTATTTCTGTATGTTAACTGTTGATCTCGGAACCTTGATATTGTGATGTTGAGTGGTTATGCCACCATTTTTGCAGGATGTCTCAAATTATTTTGAGCATTTATAGCCGTTATGCTGTCAGAGTCATCCCAGGTTTCTAAAACAATATGAAGCATTTGCAAAATTCCTTCCTCTCATTTTGATGTCCCTTTGGTCAGAATAAGCACACTAACCGGTGCGTTGAGGTAATTTATTGCCTTGACATATATGTTGGAACTATTATTATGACCCTAGGTGTTTTAGGGAGTCACCTAGTAATCTAGCAACGTTTTGTGTTCACCGTGTGATGATTCTGACCATCATTTTCGAAAGCATCCCGTGATGCCATTTAGTAGTAAGCATTCTACTCCTGGGTTTCTGAACCCGAGATTCACCCTACTTCATGTTGTTAGTATTTGCTAGTTGCTTTAGGATATTAGTAACCTTTGCATTAGTCCTCGAGGTCCGTGGTATTTCTTTCTTTCAAATACCATGAACCAATAAGGCAGAAGTTCTTTGATTTAAAAGATCACAATCAGAGTACTCTTGAGGAGTTCTCCATTCTATATTGTGACTCTGCCAGTTCTACCTTCTCTGCATGGATTATCCGGAAGAAATGTTGAGCTTTGCCCGACATACTAATCTGTGCATCCACAACTCAGAAAATTATACGTTCCTTTGGGTTGTTCTCTTTAGTTGTATTCCGACCCTCCTCCATCAGTTGATAACCAAGAGTATGTGTGCATTGTGTTCATCGATGCCCTCTTACTCTTGTGGTCCGTCAAGCCATTCTATTTCGGAATGACTAGGAGAAACAAACTCCAGTACCTCATCCATTTCTAAGATTGGGTCAAAGTAGTTGTATCCCGCAGATCAAAATGCCAATTCAGCTTTGTTCTGTTCTACCTTGGAGTATTACCCCCTTTATGTCAGAATTGACATGAGAACTGCACCAACTCTCATGAATTTTTGACGTAGTGATACTTCTCACTATCATCATTCATTCCTCGGTCCTCGTGTTGTCGCAACCGGAAAACCGACAAGTGAATTGTGGTGTGTGAAATCGATACTCCTAGCAACCTCGTTGCTTGGTAGTTAATGGACAATATTATCATTCTTAGCGTGTTGGTTATTAAATCATCATCCTAAGATTGATCGTGCTACCTAGTCCTTATTTCGGTGCACACTTCGATTGATGAGTTAGGATCTTGTCAAGTCCTCACTGCTTGATCATATCGCCTTGCCCTCAAAAGCAAGATTGTTCTCGAGCTTAGTAACATACCGTGGTTCGTGACTTTCCAAATATCTTCTTGGAAGTGTTACCGGTTGTTTCTGGCTGTTATGTTGAGCTCGTGATCAAGTTGGTTTCTTGTGAACCACCCTTTCTCCAAGAATCTGTGTTGGATATCCCTGAGCTAGTTGGTTAAGCTAGACAACAACTTGGAGAGTTGGAAGATAAAAGCTTCCCTAACTTAGTTCGTTCCAAAGGGATATTCTTGTGTAGTGTGTGTTGAAGAAAGATGATATCTTCATCGATTGGTCCCTGTGCTCAGTTGCTGGACCTATTGTCTTATCAAACTTTGACTTGAGTATGGGCTATTATTAAGTCAAATCAGAACCAACGATGTTCGTAATGTTGTCTTACTCGTGGTTGATCCCTCGAGCATACACCATTACATCTTTTGTTCTGACCAATACTATCACCGTGTTCACATGATGGTGGAAGTACAGTGATATGGAAATTCTGATGAGTTGTTGTTGAGCCCATCAGCAGCATTTTGTCTCCCCTATGAGTCATGTTGAACATCAACCTAGTGTTGGAAACTTGTGTAAGCATTTCTTCGTGTTTCGTTCATGAAGCATATGTTTGGATGAAAGTAGTGACTTCCTCTAATTCATGTGCATCTGATGCAAGCTGCCGCCATGAATTTGAGAAAGGTTTGTTTTGCCTCCTCTGGAATCATCCCAATTCAGTCATGCATACGTGCGAAGTATTCTATGGTTCGGAGACTTGCAACCTTCGCTCTACATGTGTCCCTAGCACACCAAGCCACTGACTGATTTGTTGTAGGAGAAGGAGCTAAGTGCTAATCCATGGTAATGCACAAGACTTCGATATCCTCGATGATGTTCCCCACCTGAACTCGGTAGTGTTTTGTTGTAAGACTACCATGTGGTCATGCTTGTCTGGGACAACGTGTTCACATGTGTTTAGCAGAACCAGCTCATGTTTTGGAGCTTGCTACCTTGGTTCATTCCTCGAGAATCTCGCAACGCTATCTCGTCTAATTGTGTTGCAACCTTTCTTTTCAGACATGCTGAGTCTGAAGTATCCTATTACCAATCGGATCTGAATCTCAGGCAGATATGATGATTGGAACATTCCCAACAGTTGCATCTTGTTCCCAGCTTGCACCACCATTGTGCCAATCCCCCCATGGGCAGCCCTTCTTGGTAGTTGCTATCCAATATCATCTTCAAAAGTGGACTTACCATGGGTCCCATCCATTTCCGATGATAAGCAGAAATCATCCATTGCGTTGTCTTCAACAAGGTAGTCCATATCATCCATTCTAGCCCGATTGTGTCGTTCTTCTGAACTCCTTCAAACGATCGTTTGTGAATTTGCCTTAGGCTGGTATAAAGAGTCTCAATGATCTCTGAATCAAAAGTAATTCTTTTTGCCACTTAAGGGAATAGTTCTTCGAGTCACCTCCCCTGAGGTGCCCCGTCTTGGAATCATGGCAATTTCCCTCGCTATTTTGAAAACCCTCGTAAAATTGTTTCTTCTGTCCCTCCTGATGTATGTTTTACCTCTCCGCTCCAGAGATGTCTTTATGTCTCATTCCATGAGTTGATCTTGGATCATTAAGATGATCCTAAATTGTTCGAACCTCAAGAAGATCGATCCTTCTAGAGTTATCCTTTTTCCTCTCGTTGTCATGGTAGTTGGAGTACTCAGAGCAAGACATCGAGACAAAGATGGTGATCATGTCAACGTTCCTATGCAGTGCAACCTGGATCGTGAAGACCGTGTTAACTTGTGCCCCTCTCGCCTTCTTACTCACGCCCCGAATCTCGGGGCGAGATTCTTGTTTAGTGGGGTGAGTTGTCACAGCCCTGCAATTGGTTGTAATTAGTGGCATCTGCATCCATGCATCATGTTTAAATTCCTAAGAAAATTTGAAATGGGGATGTTCAAACCCTAGCATCAAAAGGAATTCACTAGGTTCAACTAAAATATTTCCAAGAATCCAAATGACTTTAAAAATGTTCATCATTCTTGGAAAATGTCGAAACAAGAAACAGAGGTGATGCACATTTTCCATGACATATTGGGCTCTGATTTAAATCAAACCTTAATTGCATTTGGGCATTTAAATTTTAGATATCATATTAAATGTCCAAATACTCATGAACTGAAATTCGGTTATTGGAAATAATCCAAATAGTGGCCACAAGCAGTCTCATGATTTTTGAAAGTGCATAGGTACTTTTAATAAAGCCCTAAAATTTTACGTAATAATAGAAACTGAAATAATTAGAAAAGGAGAGAGAGAAGAGCTCACTGGACTTACCTGCAGGCCACCACCAGTCACAGCCCACCAGATTCAGCCCACTGTACCAGCCCAAAGGGCCCAGCCACCATCAAGACTGTTTTCAACCTCCTGCGCCAAGAGGCGGAGGGCGTGTCCGACGAGCGCACGCACGCGCGAGGCCACCTCCAGCCCGCCTACTTGCGCTGGACGCCTCCCGCGACGCCACACACTCCCCCCTGGACCCCCTGCACCTCTCCTCCCTCTCCCTCGAGCGCTCTTTCCTCCTTTGCCTTTCTTCCACGGGTGCCCGAACGAGCCGGAGCGCGCCGCCGCAAACACCGCAGCCACCAGCCACCACCTCGCCTCTCCAACGCGTCCCCGAGCTCCGCCGTGCCGCCCTCGTCCTCCCCGTCGTCTAACGCGACCGGAAGAGTCCCAACGCGTCGCCATCGTCGTCATCATCACCGACGGTCACCGGAGATCGCCACCGTCGCTCCATCGACCCCGACGCCTTCCCCGAGCTGTCGAGCACTCCATCAGACGCGCTGTGAGCTCCCGGTCACCTTCCCCCTCACCCCGTGGCCTATTCCTCACTGTAGACGGTGATTCGAAGAAGCCCGAAAGCTCCCCGCTGCCGGCCATGGCGCCGCCGTGGCCAGGGCCACCCCAGCTTGCGCCTGAGCGCGTCACCATGTTCGCCGCCCTCCGAGGAGCCCGCAGCGCCCTTCGGTTTCTCCTCTAGTGCACCGCAGCATCGCGCCCGCTCGAGCCCGAGCTCCGGCAGCCGCCACGAGCAAGGTTCCGGTGAGCTCCGGCCACCCCAGCTCCAGCCGCCGCCACCGCTGGATGCGCGCGAGCGCCAGCAAGCCGTAGATGCAAACCGTTCGTCGAGTCGTGCACTATGTGGCGTTTCCGAGTCGCGCCGCCCTATCTGACCTCGCCGGCGGCTAAACATCGGCGGGTTGACCGCCTTGACCGCCGGTGGATTAGCCCCGGTTGACCTGGGGATTTGACCTCCCCTGGGTCTATGACAGGTGGGGCCCGTTCTCTAATTAAATTGGTTTTAGTGCTAACTAAAAACTAGTTAGGCTAATTACACTGACATGCGGGACCCACAGGTCAGGGTTTGACCTGGACCGCCGCATTTGACCCGCTGACGTCATAGTGACGCAGTGCTGACCTCAATCTGACGCAATAATGATTTCTGGAATTATTTTAACTCAGGAAATTCCAGAAAATTAGCAAAACTTCTAAAATTCATAGAAATTCAACCGTAACTCCAAATGAGATAAATTATATATGAAAAATGATCAGAAAAATATGAAGAATCTGTTTATGCCATGATAATGCATGTTTGAACAAGTTAACCTCACTGAATAGGACAAATGATGATTAGGGAAATTTATGAAATAACATTTGGAGTTGGAATTTGTTCTTGTTCGAGTTCCACTTCAATTAACTTGGCTAGATATTGCATTAGGTGAATTCAGTACCTTAACACGACATGTCATTCATGTGAATGTGCATTGCATTGATTGTGTTCTTCCTCTCTTGCCGGTGTCTGTCCCCTCTCAGTAGACGACGTACCGATGATGAGTTCGATGACACCGATGAAGAACTATATTATCTTCAGAAGTGCCAGGCAAGCAAAACCCCCTTGTTCATTCCGATACAATCCCACTCTCTCGCTCCTGCTCTCTTTTACTGCATTAGGACAACAACGATTTATCTGTTACTTGTTGCGGTAGCTGAACCCCTTTATCCTCTGCATGACCTGTCATTCCACAGTAAATAGATGAAAGACACTAGCATGAGTAGGAGTTGTTTGAGCCCTGTTGTGCCTACTCATCCATGCTTGTTTGTCATGCCTGCTACTGCTTAGAGTTGAGTCAGGTCTGATTCATCGGGAATGAATTGGAATGGTGTGTAAACATGTCCTACTGTTGAGAGCACGATTTGGTAAAGGTAGCGGTGAGAGGCCATGTAGGAGTACATGGTGGGTTGTCTCATTGCAGCCCTCCTCAGGAACTGAGATCTGTGTTTGTGATCCATGACCAGTTACTACCACGCATTGGAATGCTTAAGTGCCCCTCTCGACTTCTTAACCATCCTTGTTCTCTGTCCAGGAGTTGCAACTAGTTTCTGGTGTTTGTAGGATATGTGTTGGGGGCCGTGCGTAGCGCTAACCCTAGGGGTGGGCTATGTTGCGGTAGATACACCGTGGCCCGGTGTACCGATTCGCCCGTTTGGTGTCTCGGGAACCCTGCACACATCGTTCGGGGCCGTCTGTGGAAACCTCGGCCGGACTCCCTGCGGATGGAACCCGAATAGGCGATAAACCTGGACTAGAGACTTGAGTGTTTAGGTAGGTCGTGGCCGACACCCTCGCTGGGCTTCCGCTTGAAGGTTGCCGAGTACATGTCGTGTAAACAGCGGTAAGTGGTGAGAGCGTGTGTGAAGAACACTAGTAGAAAACAGGGCTTTCGTCCAGGCCAGTTTAGCCCATTAGTCCCGGTTCAATCCAGAACCGGGACCAATGGAGCTATTTGCCCGGTTTGTGAGCCCAGGGGGCCGCCGGGCGTGGCCATTGGTCCTGGTTCGTCCGGACCTTTTGGTCCCGGTTGGTGGGACGAACCGGGACCAATGGTCTGGCTCTGGCCCACCACCATTGGTCCCGGTTGGTGGCATGAACCGGGACCAAAGGCATCCTTTGGTCCCGGTTCATGCCACCAACCGGGCTAATGGTGGTGGCTATATATAGCCCTCACAAGAGCGAGCACACCGCTCTGCTTTTTTTTTTTCGGCCGAGGGGAGAGGGCTTGGTGGTGCTCTAGCTCACCTCCTATGCACACAAGGTGTTCGATGGAATGCCCGAGCCACACTACTTAAGGTTTCTCCTCTCCAAGCTCGACCGCCAAGCTCCATTTTCCTCAATATTTATCTAGGTTTAGCGGTCCATCACGCCCGTCCCGCCGATCACCCGCGCCGATCTCATCGCCGCCACCACCGTGGTGAGCCTCTTGTTCTTATCTTCTTTACGAAAGGAAAAATATTATTACTTGTTTGTTTAGATAGATACTTGTATTATTTTCTTACTTTTATTATTGCATCTTATATAGTGCGATGGTTTTGGTATCCGCCCGTCGGCCCTCGTCCCTTTATGATTCGGATGTGGTATATATTATCTTTTCATAACTATTGGTTCATTTATTGTTTATGAAAATTATGACGACCAACGTGACATAGATTTTATTTATCTAGGAGGTTGTTGAACCAGAAATTCCAACCGACCCTATTGTCGAGAGGTTAAATTTAGTTGAAGAAGAAAACAATTTCTTGAAGGAAAAGATAAAAAACTTGAGGAGGAGAAGATGATATTGGAGTTGCATGTTATGGATGTCGCCGATGATCACAAGATCAAGATGGATGCAATGCGCTTGAAGATGAGAAAGATTAGAAAATATGCCATCCATACCGAGGCTTGGTATCATTATGCCGTTGGATCAGTTGTTACCTTGGTTGCGATTATGATCGATTTGTTTTCGCATTGAAATGTTTTACATAGTTTCAATGTATGGTTTAATTAATTTAGATGCTCTGCAGAGCTTTATGTTGTTAGATGAGAACTATGTATGTACTTTGGTTTTATGTGATGATGAACTTCTATTAATTTGGTCACTTAATTATCTATTCATGATGTTCGTAATGATTTTTGACACATTAATTATATATAATGCACGCAGATGAACCGCAATGGATGTACGGTGATAGACACACCTCCGAGTACATTAAGAGCGTGCATGATTTTCTCGAAGTGGCTGAGGCAAACAAGCAGAATGGTTTTATGTGTTGTCCATGCCCTATATGTGGGAATACTGAAGTCTTACTCGACCGAAAATCCTTCACACCCACCTGCTTTACAAGGGTTTCATGCCACACTATAATGTTTGGACGAGGCACGGAGAAATAGGGGTTATGATGGAAGACGGCGAGGAAGAAGAGTACGATGACAACTATGTGCCCCTGAATACGGTGATGCTATCGAACATCAAGATGCACCAGACGATGTGCACGATGGTGCCGGAACGGGCGGCTGCTGAAGATCAAGAGGAACCAGACGATGTGCCCGATGATGATGATCTCCGCCGGGTCATTGTCGATGCAAGGAGACAATGCGAAAGTCAAAAGGAGAAGCTGAAGTTCGATCGCATGTTAGAGGATCACAAAAGGGTTGTACCCCAATTGCGAAGATGGCAACACAAAGCTCGGTACCGTACTCGAATTGCTGCAAAGGAAGGCGAGAATGCTCGTGCTCGATAAAGGATTTGAGAAGCTACTGAAAATAATGAAGAAGAAGCTTCCAAAGGATAACGAATTGCCCGACAAGACATACGCAGCAAAGAAGGTTGTATGCCCTCTAGGATTGGAGGTGGAGAAGATACATGCATGCCCTAATGATCGCATCCTCTACCATGGTGCCTACAAGGATCTGAACGCATGCCCGGTATGCGGTGCATTGCGTATAAGATCGACGAGATGACCCCGGTGATGTTGACGGCGAGCCTCCGTGAAGAGGGTTCTGCGAAGGTGATGTGGTATGCTCCTATAATACCACGGTTGAAATGTCTGTTCAAAACGGAGAGCATGCCAAGTTGATGCGATGGCACAGTGAGGACCGTAAGAAAGACGGAAGTTGAGAGCACCCACGACGGGTCGCAGTGGAGAAAAATTGAGAGAAAGTATCGGGATGAGTTTGCAAAGGACCCAAGGAACGTATGGTTTGCTTTAAGCGCGGATGGCATTAATCCTTTCGGGAGCAGAGCAGCAATCACAGCACTGGCCCGTGACTCTATGTATGTATAACCTTCCTCCTTGGATGTGCATGAAGCGGAAGTTCATTATGATGCCGTTCTCATCCAAGGCCCTAAGCAACCCGGCAACGACATTGATGTGTATCTAAGGCCATTAGTTGAAGAACTTTTACAGCTGTGGAATGGAAACGGTGTACGACGTGGGATGAGCACAAAAGGAGGAATTTGACCTAAAGGCGTTGCTGTTCGTGACCATCAACGATTGGCCCGCTCTCAAGAACCTTTCGTGACGGACAAACAAGGGATACCACGCATGCACGCACTGTTTACTTGACACCGATAGTATATACCGGAAGCTGCAGGAAGAATGTGTACCGGGCCATCGCCGATTTCTTCCACCAACCATCAATGTCGAAAGAAAGGCAAGCATTTCAAAGGCGAGGCAGATCACGGAAGAAGCCCACCATGCGTCGGTGATCACGCATTTGCTATGGTCAATGATTTACACGTAATATTTGGAAAGGGTCCCGGCGGACTAGCTGTTCCGAATGACGCTGAGAATCACGCACCCATGTGGAAGAAGAAATCTATATTTTGGGACCTACCCTACTAGAAAGACCTAGAGGTCCGCTCTTCAATCGACGTGATGCACGTGACGAAGAACCTTTGCGTGAACCTGCTAGGCTTCTTGGGCGTGTATGGGAAGACAAAAGATACACCTGAGGCACGAGAGGACCTGCAACGCTTGCACGAAAAAGAGGGCATGCCTCCGAAGCAAGATGAAGGTCCCGCCACTACGCTCTTACGAAAGAAGAGAAAGAAATATTCTTTCAATGCCTGCTCAAGATGAAGGTCCCGACGGCTTCGTCGAATATAAAGGGAGTAATAAATATGCGGAGAAAAAGTTCCGAACCTAAAGTCTCATGACGCCATGTGATTATGATGCAACTGCTTCGGTTGCATTGAGGGGCTTCTACCGAAAACGTCCGATTAGCCATTGTGAAGCTATGTGCATTCCTCAATGCAATATCTCGAAGGTGATCGATCCAGAAATCATACCAACGCTAAGGAGTGATGTGGCGCAATGTCTTGTCGGTTTGAGCTGGTGTTCCCACCATCCTTCTTCAATATCATGACGCACGCCCTAGTTCATCTAGTCGATTTAGATTGTCATTCTGGGGCCCGTATTTCTACACAATATGTACCCTTTGAGAGGTTCATGGAGTCCTAAATAAATATGTTCAGAATCGCTTAGGCCGAAGGAAGCATCTCCATGGGCCATCAAACGAGAGGATGTCATCGGGTTTTGTGTTGACTTCATTCCTGGCCTTAGGAAGATAGGTCTCCCTAAATCGCGGTATGAGGGGAGACTGACCGAAAAGGCACGCTTGGAAGAGACTCAATAATATGCAGGACGGATATTCTTGGTCTCAAGCACACTACATAGTTCTACGAACTCTACCTTGGTGACCCGTATGTCAATGAACACAAGAACGATCTGCGCCCAAACACCGGGCGGTCACGATGGACTGGATTACATGTGAACACATCAGACTTTCAGCAGTTGGTTGGAAACACGTCTCGAGGTGACAAGACTGTTTGTGATGAGTTGTACTTGTTGTCCAGGGACCATCTTCGACTGTAATGATTTGGAAAGGATACGAGATAAATGGGAATACATTTTACACGATTGACCAAGATGAAAAGAGCACCAACCAAAACAGCGGTGTCCGCTTGATGCAGCAACCGACAAGGAAATGACACATATTATGGTTACATAGTAGACATATGGGAACTTGACTACGGAGTAGATTTTAAGGTCCTTTGTTTAAGTGCAAGTGGGTCAATCTGTCAGAGGCGGGTGCAGGTAGACCCACAAGACGGAATGACAACAAGGATCTGAAAAATCTTGGGTACACCGACGAACCGTTCTTCCTAGCCAATGATGTGGCACAGGTTATCTATGTGAAGGACATGTCTACCATACCGAGGAAAAGAAAAGATAAGGAAGCGAATACATCATACAATGAGCCAAAGCGCCACATAGTTCTTTCAGGAAAAGGGACATCCCGGGAGTGGAGGGCAAGATGACATGTCTCAAGAGTATGAAAAGTTTCATGAAATTCCCCCTTCAAAGTCAAGGCTGACCCAAGCATCCCGATAAACGATGAAGATTATCCATGGTTACGGCGCAATAAGCAAGCGACACAAGCGAAGAAAAAGTGAAGACTTTCTCCATAACTATTATGATGATACCATGCCAACTTTGTAATGCATTTAGTATGATACCATTGTCCGTTTTGTACTCACACCGGTTTATAAGCCCGTCCCTCTACACGCCTTGTTGAGCTCACAAACTTGTGATTCACACAAATTTCAAAGAAAACTAATGGCACAAACAGAAAGTTTATAATTTTGCTGACCTAAAAGCAAAAAGAATTAGAAAATAAAGCAAAAACCAAAATAAAATAAATAATGCAGAAAACAAAACAAAAAAACTTGAAAAAAAATAAAAATAGCAACAACAAGTATTTTGTTGTAAGTAGAAACAAAATAAAATAAATAAATAAAGCAAAAAAGTGTTTTCAAATTTGAAAACTAATGGCACTAACAGAAAGTTTATAATTTTTCTAAAACTAAAAGCAAAAAGAATTATAATATAAAGCGAAAAACAAAAAAAAATGCAGAAAACATAACAAAAAAACTGAAAAATAATAAAGATAGCAACAATAAGTATTTTGTTGTAAGTACAAACAAAATAAAATATATAAAGCAACAAAGAAAACAAAAAAGTGTTTTCAAATTTGAAAACTAATGGCACTAACAGAAAGTTTATAATTTTTCTAAAACTAAAAGCAAAAAGAATTAAAAATAAAGCAAAAAACAACAAAAATAAATAATGCGAAAAGCAAAACCAAAAACTGGAAAAAAATAAAAATAGCAACAATAAGTATTTTGTTGTAAGTAGAAACAAAATAAAGTAAATAAAGCAACAAAGAAAACAAAAAAACAAAAAAAAAAAGTGCCACCAACTGGGCCCCCACGGCCTGAATACGACTAGAAACCCTACCATGGGCCAGGATTCAGGCCCACGGGAGGCCCATTAGGCCCACAGGCACAGATGGCAAGGTTAGGCTTGAAGCTCTGCGGTTGAGAGGAGCTCGAGAGGGTGGGCAGCAGCAGCTTATAAACCACTCTCGAGCTCTCTCAACTAGCGAGGTGGGACTAAACTTTTCGGCGCGGGGCAGCACAAGGCCTTTGGTCCCGGTTGGTGGCACCAACCGGGACTAAAGGGGCATTGGTCCCGGTTCATAGCACAAACCGGGACTAATGCACCCTTTAGTCCCGGTTGGTGCCACTAACCGACCAAAGGCCGCCGCTTCCGCCCTTTGGGTGGCCTTTGGTCCCGGTTGGTGGCACCAACCGACTAAAGGTGCATTAGTCCCGGTTTGTGCCACGAACCGCACCAATGCTCGATGTATATAAGCAACACTTGTGAAAATTGTCGCTTTCATCGTGCATTTGCCCCGACTGCCCCAACCTCCCGATGCCGCCAGTTGCCCGACGGCGCCGCTTGCCGCCGCCGCCGCACGCCTGCGTCGTCACCATCGCTGTCGCCCACGCGCTATTGTCGCCGCCGCCGTCACCATCGCCGTCACCGCGCCCGCCGCCGCCGCCGTCTGCCCCGCCGTCGTCGCCGCCAGCACCAGATTCGCCCTAACGCCGTCGCCTGCCTCGTCGTCGCCGTCCCGCCCGTCGCCGCGCCCTCGCCCTCGCCGCCTCGCCGCCTCCGCGACCTCACCGTCGTCCAACGCCCCGACCTCGCCATCGCCTCCGCCTCCCGACCTTACATTCGCCTCCTTGCGTCAGCCTCGCCTCTGCCTCACACACCACCCCGACATCGCCGTTGCCGACGCCGCCCACAAGTGATCCCCAGCACCTGCCTGCCCCCCCCCGCCGCCGCCATGATGATGTTTTTTGTTCATAGATGTTATGCTTTTTTCAAAAATGTTCATGTATATATATTGATGTATGGATATATGTATGATGCTTTTTTGCATATGTGTTGATCTAATGTTTTTTTTCTGCATATATATATGATGTTTTTTGTTCATAGATGATCATATGAATTTTTATGTTCATAGATATGATCATATATATGATTTATGCATGGATCGATGTGGATGGAATATGATGTTTTTTGTTCATAGAATATGATGTTTTTTTATTCATAGATTTTATTTTGTTCATGAGAGAGGCGGGACATCGAGAAAGTTGTACTGTTTAGAGTTAGGGTCGCCGAGGAAGAAGGAAAATAAGGAAAAGAATAAAAGAGGAAGAAGGAAGAAGGAGAAGAAGAGGAGAAAAAATAAGAAGAGGAAGTAGAAGAAAAAGGAGAAGAAGGAATAGAGAGAAGAAGAAAAAAAATTCTATTTTTCTTCTTTTCCTCTATTCCTTCTTCTTCTCCTCTCTTTTTTTCTTCTATTTTTCTTCTTCTTCTTCTTCTTCTTTTCTTCTTCTTCTTCTTCTTCTTCTTCTTCTTCTTCTTCTTCTTCTTCTTCTTCTTCTTCTTCTTCTTCTTCTTCTTTTTATCGGGAACGAGGGTGTCGAGGATCGCGAGGGGTCGACGGTGGGAACTAGGCTAGAGGGTCGCGAGGGTCACAGAGGGGTCGAGGGTCGCCGAGGCCGGTCGAGGGTCAATGTTATGAGGGTCGAGGGTCGCCGAGGCCGGTCGAGGGTCAATATTTTGAGGGTCGAGGTTCGAGGTTCTAGGGTCGAGGTTTGAGGTTCGAGGTTCGAGGGTCGAGGGTTCGAGGGTCGCCGAGGGGCCGCCGTTCGACAATCGAGGTTCGCCAAGGGTCGAGGTTTGAGGCACAAGGGTTTGAGGTTAGAGGTTCTAGGGTCGAGGTTCGAGGTTCTAGGGTTCGAGGGTCGAGGGTCATCGAGGCCGAGGGATCGAGGGTCGAGGGGTCGAGGGTTCGAGGGTCGAAGGTTCGAGGGTTCTAGGGTCGAGGGTCAAGGATTCGAGGGTTCTAGGGTCGATGGTTCGAGTGTTCAAGGGTCGTCGAGGGGCCGAGGATTCGAGGGTCGAGGGTCGTCGGGGGGTCGAGGATCACCGAAGGGTCGAGAGGTTGCCTATTGTCAAAGTATTGAAGAAACACATGGCTTCATCATTAGCCGGAAGTAACCGGGGCATGATGGTACGAAGTTCTCCAAAGTTGTTCTGGAACGGAGTCTCGGATAGGATAATCCGCCTTTTGGTACAAATTTCAGCAAAGCGAATTATCCTATCTGGGATTCCTTTCTAGAATAACTTTGGAGAGCTTCGTACCATCATGTGCCTGTTACTTTTGCCTAATGATGAAGACATGGTTTTGTTGAATCCTTTGACACTAGACCCTAGAAGCGCCCGGGACTAATACCCTTGCTATCCTCGACCCCTCGGCGATCCTCGACCCCTTGACCCTCGACCGCTCAGCGATCCACGACCCTCTACCCTACCGTGGGCGTCGATGCCCATGTCACTTGTGGGACATATAGATGTAGTGTTCAACGCGCCGACCCCCTCCCGATAGCTTCAACACGTGGGGGGGGTCGATATTACCCCCTCCTTGAAGCGTTCTCGAGGCCACCCCCTAACCCTTGAAGCGTTGTCGAGGCCACCCGAAACACTAGAGAAGCAGCGTCGAGGCCACTAATTAATATGATTCCTTATTGTGATTAGCTAGCTAGTTCTACGTTTGCCACTAATATATCCATATCGGTCATGTTTGAATAATAATTGCCATGTTGTAAATATTTGTAGAAACTATGGACACCCCGCCACGAGACGAAGCACAAGAAGCGTTGTTGAGGGACATAATCGCACAAGGAAGTGATGCCGTCTGCTCGTTGATGTTTCTCAACGACAACGATGGTCTGGAAGGAGAGGGTGAAGAAGCAGCTGGCTATGATTTACATGGTCCGATGACCCAATGCCGTGCAAGAAGGAGAGGGTGAAGAAGTAGACCGTGAGGACGGCTCCGGTGATCACCAAACCGAGTCCGCCAGGTATATATATTAGTTAAGCCTGTCTTGACTAGCTAATTGATGCATTCATTGTTTTGGTATGTACACATATATTAATTAACTCTCGTCTTTGTTCTTTTTCTAGCCCTCCGGATCAAGCACAACTTCGTAAAGAGACGAGGCCCAAGAAAAGTTGAGCTCGGATGAAAAGTTTGAGATCATACAAATCGCGTGACGGCCAACCGATTGAACCCTACCGGACAAAGAAGGCATTTGTTGCTCGGTCAAGGGGTTCTGGTTAGGGACAAGATCCCGATCAGCATCCACCAATGGTATAAGCCTAAGAACAAAGACCCTGAGGTGTCTTGTGTCAATGATATGCAGAAAAATGATCTTTGGACCGAGCTGAAGTCAAATTTTACCCTACCGCTAGAGGATGATCCGGAGAAGCCAGTACTAGAGCCATTAATCAAGTCTTTTGCTCTTAAAAGATGGCAGAACTATTCAGGAATTGGAAGAAAGAACTCAATACGTATGTCGAAAAAAATGAGACACCAGAATTCAAGGGCAAATATGAGAAGATCATAGATGATCGCCCGCATGTGTGGCCTACAAGACATCGGAAAAGAGTAAAAAGATGTCGGCGACAAACAAGAGAAATGCTGCGAAGAAGAAGCTTCACCATCGCACGGGTCGGTGGCTACCTCGTAGCCCGCCTAAGTGGGCCAAGGCTGAGAATGATCTGCTTGATAAAGGGATCGAACCGAGACAATGAATCGCCAGACCGCTGCGGACTTGGTTCTTCGGGCCGGCGGATCCTTGGACCCTATAACAGGAAGTGCATTTGGACGGACGAACAATTGGACATACCATCAAGAGGCTTCAGCAATATATCGAAGCAGCGCACAGGGAAGTTCGTTCGAGACAGGGAGAAGGACGAGCTCACAATGGCCCTCGGGAATCCTGAGAGCACCTGGACGGACACGAGGCACGCCAGCTCCGCTTCGTGGAAGGCTGGATTTCGGACGCAGGGGTTACAAAACCCATGAGAGGAGGAAGAAACTGGAGCAGAGCCTAATGCAAAGCGCTGGACGAAAGGGTAATGGGGCTAGAGGAACGAGAAGAGGAACGAGAAGCAGCAGATCACAACAAACGAGCTGCGAAGCTTCCCCGGTTACCCCGCCATCTCGGCGGAGAAGCAGCATGGCTTCCACCGAGCTGCTTCAGCCAGAGCAGCATGCCTTGACGGCTCTCGCCAGCTATCCGTGGATGCTATCACGAATCTTGAACATTGCCACCTTATGGCGCAATGGAGCAATTTGAAGGTCAAGGCGGTTGTTGGCTCTGTTTATCCTACTAAACCCGACTCAACTTTTCACCGCCGCCGATTCCGAAGGATATGCTAAGGTGATGGTCGATGAAATAACGAGAGGATTTGAGGACCTCCGCTTGACCACCCTACCGTGAAGGGAGTATCGGTTGGGTTCTCTCTCAAGACTCCATGCCTATGGCGGAAGGATCTCATCAACCTTCCGAACTGGGCGCCTCGCCTCCTCCTCCTCCTCCGCGAGTCGGGCACTCCGCCTCCTCCACCGCCTCCTCCTCCGCGAAAGTGACGATCAGGGCACTCGGCCGGCTCCTTCTCCGGCGCGTGGCGGCACTCCGTCTCCTTCTCCGCTGCACCGGCGCGCCCGAGCAGCCAGCCTCCTCCTTCTCCGCCTCGTCGGCAAGGGCGGAAGAGACCCGCCGCCGCTCGGCTGCTCCGGCGCGATCGTAGTCCTTCTCCTCCGCCTCGTAAGCAAGGAAAGAAGACATCCACTCCGTCTGCTCTGCCGGCTTCTAGCAATACAGCCAAAGGCGGAGGAGATATGATTCGGTCCTTCTCTGAAGACTCTAGAGAAGTTACCGTCGAGAGGAGCGAGGAGGAAAACGCGAAGATCGCGCAGATCAAGTGGATGACTGGTTTCAAGGGTTGAAAGCAAAGAGACATCCACCTCCGGAGGAGAAGGTAGATCCGGTCAAAGCGAAGCGCACTCGCTGCCCCGACAAAACCACCCAAGTCTCCGCCAAAGGCAACTATGAGCGCATTATTGGAAAGGCATTTGCCGAAGCGGAGAGGTCGGGAAGTACTGTCAGTGATCAAAGGATGAAAGAATGACGAGCTGGGAAACAAATTGCCCAGCTCGGAGAACAAGCGAAACAATCGTGCCCCCCGCTCAAGGTGCCTGCTAGCGACATCGTCGATCCGAGGATGGTGCCCGGTTATGGCAATCCTACAGATTACCTGCCCGACGATGTACATTATGATTTCTTGGAGGTGCAGATTCAAAGATACGAGTACGGGGAGCCTCTCGTCAAAGATGAAAGCTCTCTATCAACGATGATGCGAAGATTGCATGATTGGTACATGAAAACCTGCAAAGAGTCTGAGGGGAGGAGTACTTTGTATTTGAGAGTTAAAAAGAGCATGAACTCCTTGGAATTGAACTGTTGCCTATTCCATTTGAGGAGTTCTATCAGTTTTTCAATCAATTGGCCCTCGATAAAACAACGGTCACCTGCTACTGTCTGTAAGTAGTACTACTTCTGTCATTAAGTATCTCTATATAACTCAGCCCTTTCATTGCATGTATTTATAAATATCCTCACTATATTATGCAGATTGAAGATCGCGAATTGAAGAAAAGACAAGTGGGTGATATTGGGTTCATTAGCACATATCTCATAGATGCAATCGAGGTTAAATTTCGTGCCAAAGATACCGAGGCCAACTTGCTACAATCGTTGGTAATAAATGAACACAAAGATATAATACTCTTTCCTTACAACTTCAAGTGAGTGTTACTGTCTTGTGGCATATTCGGTTTCCTTATTAGTCCAGGTTATAGTAATGTAATATTGATGAGTTATGCATGTGTGCGCAGCTACCACTATATTCTCCTAGAGATTAAGCTTGAGAAGGGAGTAGTAACTGTCTTTGACTCAAGCGAAAAGATCCCAAGGAGTATGCGGACATGACTGAAATGCTCGAGAAGTAAGTTAAATCGATCATTATCCACCATATCAACAACTTTGTTCATTTCGATATCAAGTAATTGTTTTCTTTGTATGGCAGGGCTTGGGAAAATTCACCAAAAAGCTTCGGACTACCAAGAAGCTGCAATTTAGACACCAAAGTAAGTACTATATAGTAGCATATTCCACGCGCATCTCCTAGTGATTCAAGCACTAGTTTCATCAATAACATTTAGCATGCTTGCTAATTATCAGTTTGATTGACCTCTGTTTCTTGTAAAGTGGTTGTGGCAGGAACAAGGGAATGATTTCTGTGGATACTACGCTTATGCAGTCCATCCGCCACACGACCTGTGAGAGGGCTACTCCGACAAACAATATGAAGTGCGTAAATAAAAATATTCACAATTTTATTTTATTACCATCATTTGTGTTGAGTTTCATTCATTCATATATATATATATATATATATATATATATATATATATATATATATATATATATATATATATATATATATATATATATGTATGTATGTATTGACCCCTTTCTTAAAATTAGATGTTTCGAAGCGGGATGAACTCCTAGCACCAGATCGCATGCAGCAATTCAAGAGGAATTGGTGGCATTCTTTCTTGACCACGTGATCGCTGAAGACGGAGAATACTATGTGGACCACGCGTCCGTATTGTAAAAGATAATTATTGTATATATGTAGCCGTAGTGTCGGATAGATATACGAGAACTTGTTGTTCGACCAATCTCTGGAGAAGGAGAGGTGGTCGATATCACTTCTCTCTGTATGCATATATGTTCATGACGATCTTCTGCTTGCTTAATTACTAGCTAGCTAGCGTGTCTAGCTAGTCCTCTCTATACGTATGTATAGTACGTAGAGAGTCGACCAAGCACGGACAAAAGAGAGGACACTTTTCTCTATTAATTAGCTAGCTATAGCACAATATATGAAACACCTAAATTAACCCCCAAAACCCCCAAACCCCCCTTTCAAAAAAAAAAAAAAAACACAGCCATGGAAATGTTGACGTGGATGTTTATTGGTCCCGGTTGGTGCCACCAACCGGACCAAAGGCCTCCCGCTGGGCTCAGCAGACAGGCCACGTGGAGGACCATCAGTCCGGTTCGGATAGAACCGGGACTAAAGGGCTGTAGATAGTATCGACCCTTTAGTCCCGGTTCAGGAACCGGGACTAAAGGCCCTTACCAACCGGGACAATAGGCCCTTATTCTACTAGTGGAAGTACACCCCTGCAGGGTTAATATGATCTATTCGAATAGCCGTGTCCGCGGTAAAGGACTTCTGGGTTGCCTATATCAGTTCATAGACAAGTGAAAATGGATACTCTAAAATGCGCAATATAAGCGTGAGTGCTATGGATGGCGTTCTCGTAGGGAGACGGGAGCGGGTCCATAGTGGTGTATTGATATGGTGAATATGTGGACTCTTGTGCGCCACCTCAAAAGAGTTACTTGCAGTTGTAGTTCAGGATAGCCACCGAGTCAAAGCTGGCTTGCTGCAGTCAAACTCCACCACCCCCTTTGTTGATAATGATGCATATGTAGATAGCTCTGATGTAAGTCTTGCTGAGTACATTTGTACCCACGTTTGCTTATTTTATGTTTTGCGAGAGACTTCAGTCTCGCTAGTAGTTCCGCTGTGGACTTGACGTTTAGCTTGTTACCTCACCACGATCTTGTGCCCTCGGCAGATCTCGTAGATAGTCGCTTCTCAGCCCTTTTAATTTGTAGATGTCGTACTCGGACATGTTAAGCTTCCGCTTGTGCTTTGACTTGTATGTTTCGAGTGTTGGGTCATGAGACCCATGTTTGTAATATCTCGCTCCTGAGCCTAATGAATAAATATTTGAGTCGAGAGTTATGTTGTGATGCCATGTTGTATTTACACATATTGAGCATATTGTGTGTATGTTTGAAATGCTTGGTATGTGTGGGATCCGACAATCTAGTTGTTTATCCTTGGCAACCTCTCATATGGGGAAATTTAGTCTAGTGCTTCTGAGCGATAGTAGTCCACTACAGCCCGGTTCACCGAGTCCTGCTAGCCCAAAGACTACTGCTTTGGACACTTGATCGCGGCATGTGTTTCACTTCGTTCTTATGTCTGTCCTTCGGGAAATGTCACGCGTGATATCTCGAGTCCTGCCTAGCCTGCTACAGCCGGGTTACCGAGTCCTGTTAGCCCAGCCGCTACAGCCCGGATTCATACGTTGATGACCGACATGCTCGATGTGATTCATGTATGCTGTCCCCATGGGTTAGTGCCGCTTTGGGTTCACGACTAGCCATGTCGGCCCTGTTTCTCTGTCATATGGATGCTAGCGACACTATCATATACGTGAGCCAAAAGGCTAAACGGTCCCGGCCATGGTAAGGCGACACCGTGGAATACCGTGCGTGAGGCCGCAAAGTGATATGAGGTGTTACCGGCTAGATCGATGTGACTTGGAATCGGGGTCCTGACAGCACACCACACATATACATGACATGATGCACAACCAAGCATGATGCATGACAAAGCTACATGAAGCTACTCATGGCAAGAGATGATGCAAACAAGAACAACACATCAAAGCAAGTTTAAATGAAGCCGGAAACAACATATAACAATTCCGGTAAGTCCTCATATGCAACTTTATAAGTTGGTCCAGATCTGAACAAACCTTATGTTCAAGTTGTTAAACATCAAGTTAGGATGAACCAAGATGATCTACACGAAATTCTAGTCAAGTTACATATAAGGTTCATTTAGTTCGGAGCTACGGCCTAGAAGATACGAGCAAAACAAGTTAAGCATGGCATTGATGCAAAATGCATACAAACATCAAGCAAACACCTCAAAATAAGGATGCAACATGATAATATGAAATTTCATGCAATTCTAAGCAAGTTTCATATAGAGCACACTCAAAACAAAGCAACGGTTCAACACATACACTCTATACAAGTTTAAAGGACAAGCTGTCCAAAACAGCAACTAGGCATCTTGCAAGCATCAAAACAATAAGCTACAACACCCCAACATAATAACAAAAGGAATGGGCATGAAATACAGGTAAAGCATGAAAAATGATGAACACTGAGCTATCTCCATAAACCACTATAACATGCTCAAAAGGACATGGCAAGATTGCAAATAATACCAGTTTCAGACTTAGCAGGAATAACATCAGGTTGCAATGTTTAGAGCTATCAAACAACATGTTACAGGAAGCTATCATGGAAAACAAAGGCATGGCATGAATATACTAATTGCATATAACAAAAGTCCCTTACTGACCATGATCCAAAAAGGATCAGAAGATACGATGGCACCCATGTAAACATGGCAAGTTATATGACAGATTCATACATGGCAGAAACAGCAATAAGTAGGCATGTTGGTGAGCTTGTGCCACTCACCAAAGAGCAATACAAGGCAGGGAAAGGCAACCAACAGTAGGAATACATGTTTTTGAAGCTAAGCATGCACAGAGCAAGTACATAGGGTGCATGGATCACTAGCAACAATCATGGCAACATTAAACTTAATGTTTACAGGCTGACAACAACATTATTTAGCAATTTTGGAGCAAGATTACAACAAGTTACAGCAGGATATAAATTCAACGAGGGGCATGGATGGATAGAGCATGACATGTTTTACAAAACATCCTTAGTGAACATCTCCAGATTATGCATAGAATGACTTGTAGAAGCAGGTTTACATAGCAACATGATATAGCAGATTCAGACTAGCAAAACAGAAACAGCAAGTACCCTACTTCATGAGCTCGATTCACTCCGTACAAGAATCACAAAAGTACATTGATGGCACCACTGTGCAGATGGCATGATGTAGTACAAAACACATGTAGAGCTCATGCTCATAGGATGCACACGTCAAATGCAACAAAAATGACAAATCACCAAGTTATAACAGTTTCAGTATGTTAACATCATATATTACTCTTGCAATGATGATTCAGGCATCAAGATGGATTCAAACAAACATGACACAACAGAATGAAATGTAGAGCACATCATGGTGAACATTTTGATATATTACACGCACAAAACGGAGCAGTATGCAACAAGTTATGATGCGATGAACAGGGCAACATAATGCTGAAAATCTCAGGGACTTGGGGAAATTTCGGGGTCAACCTCAGATCTGCACGGATATCGATGCGGCGGCGGATCTCGCCGGAACTTCGCCGGAGTTGGAGGAGAGGCGGCTGGTGAGGTCGGGGAAGCTCGCCGGAGGAGGGGACGGCTGGATCCGGCCTTCCCGCGGCCGGATCTGGCCGGGGCGAAGGATAGGAGGCGCGGGAGCGAGGGGCGGCGAACTCTGGTCAGCGGCCGGCGCGGAAGCCGAGGCGGCATGAAGCGAAGCCGACAACTGCGCTGGGCGGCGGCGGCGTGAAGGTCAGCGGCGGAGGCGGGTCGGCGAGGAGGCGACATCCGTGCGAGGCGGCGGCGGAACACGCCGGCGAGGCGGCGGCGGAGACGCCGACGGGTCCGGTGGTCGGAGGCAGCGGCGCGGGCGGTCTCCACTGTTGATTCTTGTTCGAATATCATTCTAATGACTATTCTAACCTCGAGGAGTCAAAGG